>JAFBJU010001743.1:125207-209732 GCA_016785305.1 Colistium nudipinnis
ACACACACACACACACACACACACACACACACACACACCTTTTGGGAAGCACCGCATTCAGCGAATCAGTAAAGCTGCTATACGCAGCTGTTTGAAGCTCCTTATTTGCCCCCTTCGCTTCACTTCCTCAATGTGGAGAGATACTATCTCCTAATGTGCTTGTAATATACTGCGTGTCCCTCACCATGACACAAATCAATAGATAAACTAATCCCGGTGTATCCAGTGGGGCGTTCTCTTATCCGGCTGGATTTTCACACACTAACTTAAAAATCCGGTGAGTGGTCTTCGGGGCAAGTTTTTTTATTCCTGTCAGGAGCATGAGGGGATTATGTACAATACTTTAAAGCTTCACCCACTTAGAGTTCAAACTTTTATTTTTTATTTTTTTTCCAAACGGAAAAGAGGTTCAACTAAAAAAAAGAAAAGAAAAGAGGAGCAGTTTTACATCAGCTGACATCGAGGTAGGTGATAAACAAAAGCTAAAAAACAGGGGCTGTGCAGAGATTGGCCCATCAAAGTGACAGATAAAATGCCTTCTGTTGTGTTTTGGGGTTGGTGATACTTTACGCCAAAAAAAACCCAAAAAAAACATGACTATGAAAATGAAAGCCACAAAAGCCACATTCTACGGGAAATGGATACGGATTTGGTTGCAGTGGTGCCGAGGACAGATTGATTTTTAAACCATACAGCTAATCTCTGTCTAGAGCAGCAACATCTGCACCTCTGCCGTGCACGGGTGGCACAGACACCTGGAAATGGCAGCCGCAATTAAAGTATGAAAAGTGCAACCTGCCAGCCGATGTGTGGGTGAGCCCTAAAAAGTTCAAATGACAAGTTCCCCACCGAGTTTGACCAATGCCGTCCACGACCCTGTGAGCACTGTGATCATTTTCTCGTCCGAAAGGCAAAAAAAGGTTTTTCTGCATTTTCCGACGGCACCGTTAGTTTTTTTTTTCTTCTGGTTTCTAGCGATTACACTCATAAAAGAATATATTTGACTCTAATCCACTTCTGTGTTTGCCTGGGTGATCCTCTTACCAGAACTTATTCCACATTAGGGGCGTTTGCAGTTGACACATTCCTGCCTCCTCCCTTCCATCCATCAATCCGCGGCTCCATCGCTGCCGTCTGTTGCTATTTTGAGAATATCGAAAGAGGAGGAGGCGGAGGATAAAGCGAAAGCACCTGACTGATGGTAAATTATTGCCCACAATCCTTGAACTGCTCGTCAAAGCTCCGATTTATGACTCAACTCACATCTAAGAGAGCCGGAGATCCGACATTGTCACAGAGTAAAGAGTCGGCCTGTAATTGAATTGAAAAAAAAGCGCAAAGCCAGTGGGCTAGGTCCCAAAGCCTGCAGATTTGAAAACCAAGGCATGACCCCCGGTAGCCATAAGTGGCCACCAAGTCAAATCCCAGTCGCGTGCATGGGTGTCTCCCTCTGTCACACCAAATCCAGATTTCCCCCATCAGTCGTGGCAGTGGGCGACACGAACGCCGACAACTTTCCACATCAGTCTGGGGATTAGAGGCGTTAAGGTTTACGCTGGCCTGGCCAGAATCCGGGATAACATTTTTTTTTTTTTGATTCAGCAATTTAAACTAATTTCAAGGCTGGCTCTGCAGCAATTTTCTGGATCAATGGAATGTCATAGCTCACTTGGTCACCCGCCCGCTTATCACAGGTACCTAGCGCAGAGGGAGGCAATGCCTAATTGCTTGGCTTGGAGAGCCGGGGATCTATGTCCATCCTGCATCTTGGTCTGATTTCTGACCACAGCAGAAACATGTGATATGACTGCTGGGAAACAGAAGCCCTAAGGTGCAAAAACAAAATGTAAACATGACGTATTGTGCGGAGCGGCCACGCACCGTTGTTCTGTCACGCAAAAAAGCAACAAAATCTGATTCAGTGGTGTATGCACACACAGATTAATGAGTCCAGCTCCCAGTGGATATCCCCAGAGACAACTGACAACACAGATGGTTTGGAATATATATATATATATATATTGTATATATATATATACGGTAATTGCAAAATAATGCCTCTGGCCATGATAGTTGAAATGTATTCACTTCAGAATGGAAACCAACCGAGGCAACGTTGGGTCATACAAATTTGAATATGAATTCCATTTCTGTATGTTTTTTGATTGCTATCCAAGAACCATGAAACCTGAAAACTGGACATTTATTGTTGGGACCTTGAACACTGGGGCACGGAATGAATACATTTCCAAAGTGTTGCTTCAGGGAGGCACCACTGCTGAGGACATTATCTGTTGGAATATTTATTATTGGTGCTTCTGGCTTCCCGTATTCCTTTGAACACGAATAACTGAAATTTTTCACCTGAATCTATCAAGTTATTAAATCTGGCAAGTTAAATCAAAGAAAATTGAAAATTGAAAGTGGAAATAATGAACAAAATGAACACATTGGCTGTAATTCGTTCAGCAGGCTTTACTTTTATGCTTCATTCTGCAGACATGCTATTTCAAGTTTGGTTCAGGACAAGACCAGAAAGCATTTGTCTGTTTTTTTTTCTTTCTGGCAGGGCCTGCTCCATTTTCTTATGTTTCATTTGCCAAGGACAGGGGTGAAGCCACATCGGGTTAAAAAGCAATTTCCCACATCATGACAACTGTACAAATGTATGGTGGCAAATGTTGGAGGAGTAAAAGGGGGTGGGGTGGTGGGTGGGTGCAGATAAGGGGGTGAAAGACACCGCTGTGGCAGTGGTGGAGTAGAGAGGTTAATCCTGCTGTTTAATCTGTGGAGGTATGGAGGGGGGGGGTGGTGGGTGGGCTTATCTCAGTTGCCTGCTGCCGTCGTGCTCTCCTTCAGCATCCAGCATCCCTGACTGTCTGACATCACTCAGCACCGGGTGGTGGTGGTGGTGGTGGTGGAGGTGGTGGGGGGTGATGGTGTTGGTTGGGGGTTCAGGGGATGAAGGGAGACACAGGCGAGCTGCAGAAACATTAAGTGCCAGTGCTCCCCCCCGCCCCGGCACACGCCGGGGCCTCCCACACATCCCGTCATGTGGCTGTGAGACGACCACAGGACCCCCTGGGACTAAAACAAAAAAAAAATCATTTCCACATTTGTTTTGGTGGAGCTGAGATGAGAGGAGAGACCAGTGAAAAAAAAATGTTGGAACTTATTGGCCTGGAATCTGACAAGACTGTCTGAGAGCCAAACGGCTGTCAACCGGCCCCAGGCAGAAGAGAAACAAGAAAAATCCCACATGGGCAGAAATGTTGCTAGATTTGTATTTGGAAAAAACGAAAAAAAAAAGAAAAAAAAAGAAAAAAAACGGAAGCAAGTATATTCACATTCAGATTTATTTACCAAAAAACGCATCTCACTTCAGTTTATTCTGTGGCTGTTAATTAGCAGCGTATTATACACAAGGGCAGCTCATACTGCAGGCCTACAGTACACCGTTGCACAACTATAATAACAACACAACATCAGAATCAGAACCATGGGATGATATATTCCACTTGACCTTAAAATCCCCATTAAGTTTTCAGCCTAGGTTCCAACAAATGTTCCTGCGGGGCTCCAAAGAAGCGTCAGGACATTTCAGAAGAGGATTATTATATTATTGAGATTCCAGAGACATATGATTTACCTTAAAGTGGCTTTTCCTTTCCTTTTCATCTCTTTAAAATGTCCAGTGAAATAAAAAAAAATAGAAATATACTGCAAATAATAATGATTCCACTCTTCAGTCAAACTCCACCGTTAATTTAAGAAATTCTATGCATATATATATATTTTTCTTTATTACAGATGGTCATTGTGTTTTGTCATGTTGAGGGGGGAATGTTCTTGTATAAAACTTTGATAGTAAAGCTGTCAGAAAAAAGCTGGAAGTCATAGCTCACAGCTTATTTGAGCAAAATTGGATTCACAGCATTTGTACCCCTGCCAACAGTTTTGAGACTTGGTAGAGGTTGGCCATTTCAACAATTTTGCATTTTAACTTCTAACACAGCAAGAGGAGGAGTTAAAGATGTTGGCAGGGAAGATGCCTTGTTTTGGACATTTGGACCTAATTAAAAGGGCCTGGCACGCCTGCTGTACAAACATTCTTGATGCGGAAAATGGGCAACTCTTCGCTATGATACTGAAGGAAGTAAACAACTAAACAAATCCGCATGCTGCGCCTCGGGGCTGCAAAAACAATTACCAGAACATCCATTTGTACATACAGAGCTTGAGATTCTTTTAATGACTCCATTAATGACAACGTTCAACTGACTGGCCAAAGTCCCAGCTCTATTGTCCTTTTTGGTTTATTCTTATAAAACAAAATGTGAGAAATCAATGTCTTAAAACTGAAACTGCCCATTGTCTTTAGGGATCAGCAATAAAAAACAGCAGCCACACATCAGAAGGCCTGAGATTTCTGGACAGCCTAGTCAATACTGGATTTATACACACACACACACACACACAACTTCATCCAAATGTCAGACTCAGGAGAAATAGGTTTCTAGCTACTGTGTATTCAAAGTTTGGTTCGGCAGATTTAACAGGATCAGAGACTGTCGAGTCTTTTTCATAAAAATGAGATTTGTAGATTTGTCTGCGGTCCTGAAAAAAAATCCCCCTTGCAGAACTGTGAGTGTCCGTTTTGTGTCCGAACCAGGAGCTATAAACTCCGGGAGCATCTTTCCACAGTACCGAAAAAAGGAACAAAAAAAACCCCAAAATCGCGAAAACTGATCTCAGATTAAAATGTTTGGAGCTGTGCGATTCTCCTCACCTGATAACACCGAACTGCAAACGAGTGGAATCTCAACACCGGAGATCAAATATCTGAGCGGGACACATCCAGCATAGCTCGGTATGTGGAGGCAAAATATGCTTTGGCGCTGGAGGTGGATGTTTAAAACATGACGCGTGGCAGGCTCTAATCCTCCACCAATGAAAATAAACCCAACACATGTTCAAACACGCCAATATTTGTCTAATAAGTTAGTCCACGCGCATCCGACCAAACCCTGGTGGGGGGATAAAGTGACAGGGTACACTTCTGGAAGGCAGATCATTCCATTTTATTTATATTTATTCAAATTTGAGGTTCCCATCTGCAGCTTTTGCTTTGGATACACTCTGCAGTTGTGTAGTCTGAACGCGTGTATGACGTGGCAGTGGTGAGCTGGGCGGACCAGGCCTTTGTGTGTCGACAAATCGGCATTCAAATATTTCACTGGGTGACTTTTGCCGATAGAGTGCGGAGTCCTTATTTTTTCATTTTATTTTTTACTTTCCCGAGAGCACTTAGCGGAGCACTAATGACCAGACAAATTGGGGAAACGCGGGACCCTGGTTCTTTTTTTTCAGCACGCGAGCGTGTTTCTCGGCGGCGGTGTTAAGCCCCGGCCAGCGGTGTTAATGCACAGTTGATGGCTAATGACAGGTGTATTAAGTGATCATGAGATTTTAATGGCCACTTATCCCGGGGCTGTCGGAGGCGGCGTGTACGAGAGGCTGCGGGGAGCTGCTGCCTGTCTGCCAAATGGAGCGGTGTTCATCCTGCACATTTAACTATGCAAAGCGTTCTATTTTCCATCGCACATGAAGGGTGTCTGTTTTTTTTTGTGTTTTTTTTGTTTTTTTTCCCAATCAAAGCCGATTCATCAAGCCCGAAGCCATAGGGGAAAGATGTGCACATATTTACAACAAGCGCCGGAGCACAATGTCTATTAATTTAGCCGAGAGCTAATGGAATCCATTAATCCCTGTTATCTGATTCAGACCCCGCAACCTGCTGATAAGAGCCTTTTTTTTTGTTGAATAATGATGAGTGACTGCTAATGCAATTAGCCACCAGCGGATTCATCAGAACACTCTAAGAACAAAACGTCGCTCAGAGATGCTCGACAGTCTGTGCCAGTCTTCCTACATTTTCAGGCTGGAATTCAAATAACAAAACCTGAAGTAAGGGTGGCCTTTAGGAAACATACGGAGAAAAAAAAAAAAGACCCCGCACCGCACACTATATTTACTCTCGTTCCCCGCTTTTGCATAAACAAAACAAAAATACAGCGCATTGTTATATTTGTCTTCAAGCATGTCAAGAATGTCATTTATTCTAAATTCAACGCGGTGGGAAGGTTTGGAAGCGGCTCACCTTTGAACCGCGTATCCAAGGGAAAAGTGGTATGATATACGCTTTTCTCTCTCTCTCTCTCTCTCCTTGGGCAAAGAACATTTTTCACCGCCGTCCTCATGGGGAACCTCTCAAAGCACATCCAACTCCCACCTAACTTCGATTTAAGATCTGTACCGCGGCGGGCAACATCACAGACGCACATTTCACAGCATCCAGGCCCTGACGCTTTGACTTTTTGTTCCTGCTGGTGTGGTGTACCTGTGATCACCCCCGAGGCAGCGGCTCTGCGTGAGCTCAGTATTTAGCACCGGGTGTTTGTTTTTTTTAAGGAAGGACGACGATATGCCACAGGTCCATGTTCCGACTCACAGAGCGATCCCTCCGACTTACATTACACAACACCAGCGAGAGAGAGAGAGAGAGAGAGAGAGAGAGAGAGAGAGAGAGAGCCTGCATCAATTTATTCTGTGGATCAATGTATTCCTTTTTCTCTCGGTAACTTCACACATCTCATCAAGGGCGCATTTGAAATGCCAGTGGTTTTATTGATTTCCATTAGCGCAGTTCACGTCCCCTGGGCGAGGCTGCGCCCGCGCCGCTTTCGGGATATTTAAATGTTCACATTGTTTAACACACCCCGGCGCCTTTCCGAGATCACATTCCCTGCTGTTGCACTTCAGTTGTTCTTCCTACCACCGAGCTGATGTAGTATATGCATAGAAATATATACTGTATATACATGAAAAAAAGAAAGGCAACATGTTTGTTCTCTTCTGTGAACATTCCTTCACACTACCTGACAACCTGAGGACCCGCTCTATAGTGGTGCTCAAGGTCCATTTGGAAAAACCCCAAGACGATGGGATGACTCCCCGTAGGATCTTGGTTCTTCTGAACACACCCGGCACTAAGAGCCATTCGGTGGTCCAGGGGATAGACCGCAATGTCAGGTTGGATCACATCACGGCTACGTGGAATAAGGTCAGCGTCAGAGAACACGGAGGACCTCTGTCGCTACAAGGACAAATCAAAGTCAAGACGGGGGGGAATTATTAGAAAAAACACAGCTGCCTCCAAAGACCAGGAAGATAAACTTTCAAGAAGAAGAAGAAACGTCTCCACAGTGTCACAATCTGCATCTTGAGTGCCTGAAATCCTCGACCATCATAGCAACCCACTGATTAGATTAAATTGATCGAAAAAAAGACAGCGTAAAATCCATAAATCTAAATAATAGGCTATAAACAACGTTAATACATTGCCGGTCGCCCCCTGCAGAGTACAAATATTGTAATTGATGATAATATATATTCATATAAGAAATAAAAGTTCAAAGAGTTAACCCTCAAAGGCTTAAAGCAAAGTAAATGGGATTTTTTTTTTCTTCCCATACTAATGTGACACACAGTGGGCCTTGAAGTGTTAAATTAATTCACAATGACAATATACATATTAATTTGTGTAATATGTGTATGTATATATATATATATATATATGTCTCATAAAATTGCTCAATCAGCAGAGATTTCCCAGCAGGCTGTGTGTCAGTCACCCCGGTTTGTTCTTCTGACCACTGGTGAGGTGATCCCGCCTCTGGGCTGCAAAGATCAAGGAAGGATCTATACGGGCCTCACCCAGCAGCAGCATTAGTCAGGATGCTTTTGTCAGCAGCACGTGAGCGGCCACATAAAACCTCCGCTAACGAGGCTTAATGAAAAAGAAGCGCACGCACAGGTGCACGCGCGCACGGGCTCATTAAGACGCGCCGTGATCTGCGCGGCCTGCAGCTGTATCACTAGGTAGTTGTAAAGAAAATTTAGCCCGGGAGAAAGTCAATGGAGTGATGATGGAAATGAGCCCTGCCGATGCAGCGGATTGATTTTTTTTTCTTCTTCCCCGTGAAGAATGGCGAGCGTACGGAAAGAGTATTTGTCGGCACTACACAAATCGCACAGGGTATGGGGAATCGTTTTTACTTGGTATTCCCTGACCACCTGGATTTATCTACGGAGCGAGGGAATGCCGTCTGCCTTCAGACGCTGAATTGTTTTAACCTTGATGGAAAAATCTCAAAGTTTGAAAAAAAAAAACAGAGATTTACATTTAACAAGCTCACAAGTCTTCAGATGTTATTTGGAGACCACAAAACATTTAGACTCTGAATTATGACTGAGACTGGAACCTCAGGAAGGGGTTAAGGGTTCAAATTGAAGCAATTGATAGATTGAGATTATGCCTGTGTTAATCCAGAGCTGTGAACTTCACAATTACGTGACTTCAGGACCTAAACCTGACAGTTTTGAACATGGTGGAAAAGGAGCCGTTTATTGCATCTTTGAGTTATGTGCCCCCACATCATGTGCTCCTCAGACCAAAGAAAATCAAACTCCAGGGGCTAAAGGAGACGGGAGCACATTCATTGATTTGACAGCGTTCTGCTTGTGAAAACAGACTAGGGCTTTGACTCGACTACTTTATCTCCATTATTGTCAAAATGTACAATATGGGGAGGAAAAAAAAAAAAGACGTTTTAAATTCAGCCGATATAAGCTCACACAATTGCTGTGTGAATGTATATTAGTTTGACTGAGTTGAATGGGCTAAACACAATGGCTGTGCTGTGTGCATTGCTTCCTTTGACCTCTACAGAATAAAGATCCTATTTGTACACCATACAAATAAGAACAAATATTGAACTACTACTAGTACTACTTAGATTTGCACTTTAGACCCACAAGAAGTTCAAAAATAAGGATCAGAGCTGATGTACAAGAGGATGAGATATTACGAGATATAATGTATTTGATGGTTCAGTTGGATCCTATACTTTTGTGTATATATATTTCATACAATGTCAACAACAATATTACACAAACTGAAATAAACCTAATGACATGACAATAGCGCCATTATTTTTATTTTCTCACAATTTCCTTTGAGATGTTGTGTAGTACACTTTGACGTTGTACACTATACACTACTGTACTTGGAGTTAGTACACATGATTCAAATGTGCGGCTGTCATGTATTGTCCCATTTTAGACAGCTAAACTAATCTACCAAATATACTGCAGGCCAACAATAGCGTAGTGTGTGAAAATCACAACAAGCACGTCCAGTGTTTGGCATCTCAAGATTCTGAGCTTTGTGAGTGGTTTATGAGTTACACCAGCATCTGTTAGTAAGAAAGAACCCCAAATCACAAAAATCGTCAAGCTTTCTCCAGAGCCACAGGAGACTCTATAATGGTGATTTCCGGGCCAGATTAATTGGTTGCTCCTCGTGAGGTGTAGTGGGAACTTTATAAAAATATAAATCTGTGCCTCTGGAGTAAATATGATTTTCTAATCCTGTCAGGGGTTCATCTTGAGGAAAGCCCTTTTTCCCCCCGGTATGTGGGTTTACACAGAAAGCAGCGGGGACCAAGAACATCTCAATAACCACTACGAATAATAGAGCTGTGATTGTCAAGCTGACTTACAATACAATTCCTCGGTGGTCGTTTGCCGGAGGCGCTCTGATCAGAAATGTAAACAAGCATTTTTTTTTTCCAACCCAACCATTTTGACTCCAAGCGCCTTTGCCAGTACGACCGTGCAATGAGAGCAGGTGCAAAATATGAAACTGATCCACTGGTCACGTTGTAAAGACAGGATATAAGACACGGAAAACATACAGAGAATGAAAAACAGGAAGCAACAACAACAACAACAACAATCTCCCACTTTCAGCTTAAAGGGGATAAAGAGTAACGGGACAACAAATAAGGGGTGTCCAACGAAGCAAGGAGGCAGCTCAGGAAAAGGGATATATGCACAAAACTGACAAAACACATTGCATGATATTCTTTGTCCAAACAAGTCATAATGATTCCTGACAACCATCCCCGTTAGATTTCTGCCACCACATTTTTTTTTTTTTTTTTTTTTAAATCACCAGAGCGCTTTTCATTTTATATCTAAGCCTATTCCAACTTGCCCGATTCCTACGTGTCCTTAAGTGCCTGCAGCGTGCTGCCACTCAGTGTGACTGTAAATATGGAGCAAAGATGAATAAATGCAAAAAAAAAAAAACAGAGAGAGAGAGAACGCATCTGTAATAGCTGCATCAAAAGGCGCCTCTCCAGCTGTCTGAGCGGGGGAAGAAAAGAGACGAGAAGGGGGGAGGGGGGAAGGAGGTGAACTGTGGCCTTTTGCTGTGTTTTACAGGACTACAGCCCGGACATGATTGTTCTCCGCCTCCCACAAGACACCAGTCAGCTGGCTGATGTTAATTAGAGCCTGTGAGCGGAGAAGCCTTTTAAAAAAGGGTGAGAGAAAAGGTCAGCGTGCTATATTTTAATTATTTGACACATTTAAACCAAACCATTTTTTTTTCTTTCTTTCTTCCACTCAGAAGTCTGACATCAAAATGATCTAATGATCCCCTTATTTCCAACAGAGTGGTGTTAGTCTTTCTACATAATGGGAGGAGGAAGTTTCGCATATATTCTGCGCTGATCTGTGATATATTATCTAAAGTGGAGAAGCAATTTACACCAATCGATGAACTGAACCACTGTGATGGATGAATTTATCATTTGTCATTTCATTGACGGATATTATTAAAAACTTGCAAACAGCTTATGCAAAAAAACAAATATAAAAAAAAAAAGTCAAACTAATCCATTGTGTAAACAAATCATATGGGAAGGAAATAGCTAAATAAAAAAAAATAAAGGAAAAAGTTAGCTGGGAATTTGGGATTATTTCTAAAACGTGATCATAATTTAGAGGCATACGATAAGAAACATACCCATTTATTCCATATTGTGAGGCTGATAAATATAATGGTTGTTCAGTTCAGAGGACTCGACTTAAGGACATTTTAAGGACCTGGTGATTTTGATACGAGGGCCCTCTAATAGAATTTTGTCGAAAAAAAAAAGGCCACAATTAAGGAAAAAACAAGATTCGTAAGAAATATGGAGGAATTCCGCCTCGTCGCCAAGTCGTTTGCTGAGCCGACTGTTCAGAGAGCGTTAACCCACAATGCATCAGGTGACACCTGCCTGTCCCGTGCTGACCTCCCCATTTTGTCCTCGACCTGCTCCTGTCCATCCTGCCTGGCAGTGTCAGACGGAAATCCCCCCGGGCCAGACCGCGCCATGTCCGTTCATCGCTTCCACCCTGTCAACCAGCAAACATCTTCAGATTGGATTGCCTGACCCAACCCGGCCCCCCGCCCCCTGCCCCCTTCCCCCGCCTCACCCCTAGTCCTCCCCCCAGCTAAATAGATCGCCCCCCCCTCCCCCTCGCCTCTGCACAGACAGGTGAAGACAGGTAGAAATGTGTGTCTGTCTTAGCCGGACATTCCTCACACCTGCTGCCCCCCCGCCCCCCCGTACCCACCGAACACTGTAGCCGAGATAATACGCCATTAGAGTCCTCACCTTCATCACGCTGACATTTGCTACGCCTCGACAGAGGCGCAGTTTGATCCGCCGCGTCTTTCAACATCACATCTTTAATCTGTGTAAACAAGTCAAAGGCCGGCGCGGCTTAGGAGGAGGAAGATGAAGAAACATTATTCAGTGTGAAGCACGCCGCACACCGGCTGAACCCCCGGCTCGGACCGGAGTGTTTAGTAATGTCACGGAGAGTCAGGACAGTCACGTCCTGTGTGTGCGTGTGTGTGCACGAATGTGGATCTAACAGTTTTTTTTTTTTTTTTCTGTGACATTAAAGCATTAAAGAGTCCTTGTTCAGATTCCCCACGCCCGGGCTGTATATCAGGCGGCACAGTGTGACGTTTGAAATTGACAAGTTTAATCTGCACGGCTTCTCGCCACCATGTGATCTACTGTACTGCCGACAAGGTCTGAGAGGTGGGGGGAGACATTCATCTTAAAAAAACACATTTATACATATATATGCATATATATATGCATATATATAGTAAAAAAAGCCATAAAACATAATTTTTTCCAGGTTCATGTAACTGATAATAAATATAAGATGATTCACTCCCTCTATGGGGCAAAAGATGGCAGGTAATTACATCTCCAATTCAACAGAACGTTTCAAAGAATCGTATGCAAAACACACATTAAATCATATTTGCACACAATATCCACGTCGCTTGAGAATTTATATTTTGTAATTAGGCCAAGAAACACTAGCAAAACCCCCGAGAAGTGAGTTTTCAGAAGAAGATTGTGGATAACACATAACGCACTGCTGTTCTCCATGTCTCTCCGGCTGCCAGAAACAGTGAACATTTGTCTGTGATGACTAATAACTGGGATGTCGATAAGAGACATCATAATGACCCGTGATGCATGCCGCCTGCCGTATTATTACATATGTGCTCCGGGCAATTCTGTTAGTTATGCTGTGTTTTTGAAAATGATTTTGCCTCAAGATGCGATTCTGATTGCCAAGCTCAAAAGACTGAAGACGAATGCTCCGATTTACCACAGAGCCCATTTCGCTTTTTTTTTTTTTTTTTACTGACAGTTCAATTAAAAAAGAAACACATTTATCCTTTTTGGTAACAACTGTTAGGGTGTCACAGCATGGAAAGGAAAAAAACACAAAAAAAACAATGCAGATGAGTTAGAAAAATAAATGAGCATGTAAGTAAGATGCATGAAATCACAATATTCTGGAAATCCTGGAAATGAAAGCCTACGGCTCCACCTGATCCCTCCAAGCCGATGCGACGTCGCGGCACGGTACATAGTTGGCAGTGCGCAATTTTTTTCCCTGACCAGTGATAGAGTGCGTGTCTCTCATTGAGCCGCCCGGCGAGATGAGAACATCACTCAGAGCTGAGTTTCTATTTGAAACCTGTCAATTTGTATGAAGAAAATATGAGCTACTTCCACCATGTCATCGTGCGCAGCCTCCTCGGTGTCAGGGTGGATCCATCCCTACGTTCCCAGCGTAAGCATTTTTAAATGAACACCAAAGACTCTCAGTCAAAATGAAATCCGTCTTACATTTAAATCAATTTAGGTCCCAAACATCTCTATTTTTGCCTCTCACTGGAACATTTTCACATTTTCAATGAAATTGTGACTCATCCTGATGCCGAGTTCAGTTGGAGTTGGGAAGTACAGGAATTATTCAGGTGTCTCTGAACCTTTTCTGCATTTTGATTTTGATTTTCTCTGTGCAATTTTAAAAAAAGTGCAATCAAATTGTGTGTGACTACACTACACAGCAAAACCATACCGAACTAAACAAACGTCTCCTCCGGAAAACGGGAAATACTAATCAATACATGCTAGTTAACATAATGTCCAAAGAGATCATACAAGGTAAGAAATAGTCCCGGGAACCAAAGGTTAATACCCTGACAGCATGAACATCAAGCCGGGGCGAGACACTTTTATGCTTTGTTAGTAAAGGTCAGGCAGGCACGTTGATGCTGCGCCTATTATCTGTCTCGGTGGCAATCTGTTTAAAATTACCTCATTATGTTGATGACCAAATCAAGTGCACCCCGGGGCCCCCCTGCACTCCTCCTTAGATGCTGCTTATGCCGAGTCACGGCCTGGCAGCGCCGTCATGTGAGACCTGATGAGAGCTGTCGGCCATCCAATGCTACACGTGTGTGTGCTAGCCAAGCCATGAAATGTAAATTGTTAATTAAGTCAAAGCCCGTCAGGCTGCCTGATCTCATTAGGATCACACACAGGTGATGCTTCCGCCTCCTTCACTCCTTCGTACTCACTCTGTGCCATGACCCGATACCCCGGTTTTCGGAAAATCAAAACATTTCACCGTGTACGAAACGGGGGTGATTCACTCACAAACAACACTGACATTTTGTTGGAAAATGATTGAAGGATGAATTTTTTTGCTCTAAAATATAGATTTTAGACAAAATCAAAATCAATTTGAATGAGGTCGCGTTACCCGGTGTTCAGGGAACGCCGCGCGCACCGCGAAGCAACAAAGTCTGAGCGAGAAGGAAAGAAAAAAAAAACATGACTGATAATGATGATGCCAGCGGAATACAACCGCAAGCAACAGCCGAACCGCAACCAGGCTCAGCACAACTTTGTTTTGTCAAAGACATAAACCTTCGATGACAAAACTGCTTGTGTATTCATGGCAAAGTGGCTGCTGGGGTTATAATTACATAAAGTGGGCTCCATACGTCAGACACTAAGTGAACGCGAAAGTGGTCTCAGACTTTTGGACCCGTTAATGTGTACTGTGCCGTAGACATACCGCGAGTGCGTAAAATCCCATTTGCGACGCGTTTAAATTGATTCCTGCAGCGTTATGAAGAAATGTATGCGCCGCAGTCTGGGTGTGGATTATTCTAATTAGTTGTGTCTCGGGCGGCATTGGGGAAATATTCATGGTCATAAAACAGATGTAAAATCCATTATCACCAGCATTATGCATCGTGGTAAATTTGACAGCCATGCAGGTGCATTCCAACACCGGAGAGTTGAATGCTGAGGAAGACAAGACCCCCCCTGACTACGTGCCGCAGCTGTTATTTCTTTATTATCTAGAAAAGGTTTGTTGAAGAAGCACTCGACGTACTTTCTTACTCTCCAGGAAAATGTGATGTTATTGATGTGCAAGGAATCATATTGAAAAAAAAAGAAAAAGACTCCCATCAAAATTAAATCAAAAGCTTTCAAGAGGTATTGGATTAGTATCCACCAACACCTTTTCGCCGACTTTAGCTTTATTGTTTTTCTTTTTTCCCACTATTCATTTCACTCAATTTCCTCTGTGCTTTGTTTCCGAGGGAAATGTGCCCGAGCGAAACGCTTTCATGCAGAACATGTAAGTGGCCACCCGAGTTCTTATTGATTAGGCTGTAGCGCGGTGAAAGGGCCCACATTCGCGGCCTTTTGACGGAAATCAAAGGCAGTCAAACCTCGACACCGAACCCACTGGGGTGTGGGTGCGCTATCAAACGCGTACGGCGTCTAATGTTGTGGCCAAACATAAAAAATGGCAAATAATTGGCAGTGGGCTACCGATCAGTTCAATAAAACAAATGTTGGAACTCCCGCCCGCACCCACGAACGTGGACAAAAAAAACGGGGCGTCAACAAGGTCATCGAGCTGTATGCGCACATGTTAAATAAAGGAGACTGTGCAGAGAGCCAGACGGAGAACTCTGACCATTATTAACCTCTGCACAACCCTAATTCACTTTCACAATCCCCCAGATTCTGAGGATTAATGCTACATTTAAATAATTAGGGTCAGCCGCGGACAAACAGCACATATATTAAACCTGAGTTGACACGGCCGCTATTGAATTGAATAAGACAGTGCGGTACCCATGAGCCGTCATCCTATATGGAACCGTTGAATAAAAAATGTGTCGGGTAAATAACATGCATATTAATGCGGCTGGCTTCATTATGTTTCATTATAATCCGCATGTATTCAGTGGCTTTCATATAAATGCACAATCTTAGAGTCAGAGGAGGTTTCTTTTTTTTATTTTTGTGGTGGTGAATTTCATTAATCAGACATTTCCGAGAAACCCAAGCTAAAACATTGACAAAGTAAGAATACGTTCAAACGTGAAATTGTAGAATCTCAGAGGATTTTAAATGATTTACCTGGAATCTTGTGTTTTTTTTGTCCAGCCTTGTCTACTTGTGTATTTGCACACATGTGAGTACTTGAAATCGTTGGGTTGGTTGGAGACATGGAACTGGAGGCAAAATACATTTCATGTGAACTAATTGCTATTACGACTAATATTCGAATAAAATTCAGAACCTAAGGCCAAAATTCTCCGGCCATTTGCCGCAAATTAACGCGGTTTTCTTTGATAACCATGGAGTGAAAATCTGGTTTTGTGACTTTCCATTTTACATAGAAACGATTTATAACGGTAAAGAAATGAGACGGAGCATTTAGCCGTCCAATACGCTGAAACCTCCTTCTTTGAATTTATACAATTGGCTCATGCCCAATATGCATTTGGCAGACACTACAAGACCAAATGCATACAGTATTTTTCAACTGAATATAAAACACCCCCGTTGCATAACACGAGGCGTTATTCCCACCTTCATCGACAGCGCTAACGTTCCTTGCACTGAATCTCATTCAACACCTGCTGGTGGTATTTTAGATCGGCACGATGTACAACATTAAATTCCATTTAAAAGTAATGTGCTTGGCTGCGGATCTACACTACCCCATCCGAGGTGCTTGCTTTGGGCCTGAGCCACACCCACACAACACAAAGTCAAAGTTACTCTGGGTTTCCTTTCAACTGGGAACGGGCTACGAGGGTGAGAATCACTAAGACCGCACTTCAAACGGCTAATTGATCCGCTCAATGCCAAAAAATATAATCTGAAAATCTAACGTTAACTTTGGGCTCCTTTAGAAGTGCTAATTAGGGATATCGATCCCATATAATAATGTGTCAGGGCCGGCGGCCCGTCTCTCTCCACGGAATCTCCTGTGAGGCCGAATGTGCCAGCTCATCGCTTTTAGTGAAGGGCATTTCTCCCCGAAAGCTTTGATGCTATAACGTATGTTTGGTTCGAGAGAATATCTGCGCGCATGTATTTGTGTGTGTGTGTGAGGAGGAGGAGGAGGAGGAAAAAAAAAAGGGGTTTCAACGTTTCTCCTTCTCTCTTTTCTTGGCCTTTTTCTCCTCCTCTCCGCGCTCACGTCTCTCGGCCCATTTGAGGTTAAAACAGCGCCGAGCCTTGAGCCGTAACGGCCGAGTGAGTGACGGGTCGGTGACGGGCAACAAATGCGAGCCTTCATCACACCGGGCGTCCACATAAACACTCGGCAACCCCAGGGCCACGCTCTGAATTGCTAATTCGTTTGGGATGAGGACGATGGAGAATGTGTTTTGAGGAGGGAGGGAGGCGGCGTTGGGAGGCACGGGTGTCGCCAAGTCTACCCCCAGCTTCCATTTACAAAGTCATCAATTCAGCGCGTTTTTCACTGGGAGACAGAACGGACAGTTTTCGGTTTCCAGCCGCATTGATCAGCCCTCTGAGCTGTGGGGATATTCGAGGGGGAAAATGATCAGCCAGGCCTGGACAAATGGAACACCGCTGGGAGGCTCTGATTGACTCCCCCTCGGGGAGGACACCGCCTTAGATCTACTTCCAGGTTTCCGTTGATGTACTACTCGGCGGTGCGGACAGCAGGTAGAGTATGTGTGCGTTTGGAATGCGGAAGAACAGGAGTAGCAAAAAGGCCAACAGAGGAGAAGGAGAGAGTGGGATACCTGGCCCACTCTGCGTGGGATGTAAACGACTTCTTTTTTTTTGTTTTGTTCTATTCTGGGCACAGCGGAAAGCTTTTGTGTTCCATTTCTGAGCATAAAGCTCTGTTGCTAGAAAGGAATAAAGGTGCAAAAAGAGACTACTGACATATGAACAGAGCAAAAAGAAAAAAAAATCCCATGTGATCAATAATCAATAAGGCTAAGTCAACCAATCAATTTGTTCGTTGTATTCAAAATAAAGGAATACAATACAATTTGTTGTGTCTCGGAGAAACATGAAGACATTGCTTTTATCAACAGAGTCAGCAGTATGAGCCAGAGCAGAGGTTCTAACACATTCCACTTGGCTCACAGGGAGCTCCAATTTCACAAAAAAAAAATGGCACTGCCTCCCTAGTCATAACTCAGTCACATCTTTTTAGTTCCGGAAGCCACACGAATATACAGGTTAGGAAATATGAGGGGGAAAAAAAACAACATGTAACTAAATATCGCAGAATTCTCCTAAAACATAAGTAAGTAATCCAGTGATTGTTATCAGTAGATCTGTGGCCCTGGTCATAGAAAATTGTGTCACCAATAATAAATAATCATAATAAAAAAATACCATATTCAATGTATTATTCTAACACAAAGCAAAGATAATGTTTAATATTAAATCTGAGCTGCAGGGTTTGTTCACGACGTGAATTTTCAATATTCATTTGAAGGAATATAATGATGTTCTCCGAAAAAGCCCTGATGAAGACGTCTCCATCACCGCAGCATGTGGCAGATGAGCCTCAGGTAAAATGTGCACGCTGAAGTGAATGCTGGAGATTTGCCTTTGGCGTCTTTGTTTATTGAATAGTTCCCGCTGAGGAGCAACACAAAAAGTACGTGCTGAATAGCATCTACTAATCGGGGAGGTGAACTTTGGATACGAGTGGCTCCCAGCAACCGGAGATGCTGAGGTGGCACTGGTGATATTCATGTTAATTGACTCCTTACATCTATTGACCAAAGAAGACGGGCCAGAGGCGAATAAATGAACCTCCCTCAAATGGTATATTTATTGCCTGATCTATCAAGGCCAGCAGACAGTCATCTGCGTTGCTTTATGTTCCTGTCCAGCTCTACAAGGAGGTTGTGGATTTAAAACCTGCAGGCCGGCCTGCGAGGATGTTTGCTCTCATTGTGTCCGGGTGCGTTACCTGTGGATACTCACCAGCCAAAGACATGCAGGTTAATTGGAGAATCTGAAATTGCCTGTGGCTGTGCGCGCGGAGGGTTGTTTGTCTCTATATGTCAGCCCGGTGATAGATTGCTGACCTGTCCGGGTCATACTCTGCCTCTCACCCGTTGTCAGCTGGGATTGGCTCAAAAGAGACAGAGGTGGATTCCGAGGAATCATTGAAATCCTGTCAGAAAATGTAATTGCTTGGCTGTTAAAATGGGGATGGCAGACTGAGGGGTTTCAGATTCAAGCTCCAGTTCACTCACGTGTCCCTCTCTTCTGACGCTATTGTTTGGATTCAGGTTTCGGATCATGGTTTTGGTTCAAATATGTCATAATTACTGCTAATCTAGACTAGTTGGAAAAGATGCATCATTAGGGAAGAAAAAGTGTCTACATATGCACTAAACATAAACGGAATCTCATTCACATCAAAATATAAATCAATGGCAGAGGAGATTAGTGTGTAGATCTTTCTTCATCTCCATATAATGGAAACGCTGGATATCTTATTTATCCTCCTTCTTACACTCTGCCTCCTCTAACTGAGCTTCATCCATTTCTTTTTAACATACCTGCAGATAACACTCGTTGTTAAAGAGTCCATTTCAGAGCAATTTAAAAACCCCTAATACAAAAATAACCATCACAGGGTTTGCAGAGTGCTTGATCAATACAAATGAGTGATTTATCTCCATTAAACAGTTTTTCTCTATAATTAGGAAGCTTATACATCCCTCGTTTGATTCTGTTATCTGTTTCAATTAAAGCCTGCTATAACTAAATAGAATGGTTGCGCAGGAAACACTTTGCTGTTAAAACATTTGAAAAAAAAAAAAAAAAAGTAAAATCCAAATTGAACCAAAGCTGAACCCTGTGCTGGCAGGGACATAAAAATCCATACGACAATGATTATGCGATATTAACTTTTTTTTTTTCTTCTTTTTCTCTCAAAACAACACTCACGTTCCAAATGTGCAGTATCGTACACAGTCGGTCAAAACGTTGGATGAGATCAACCATGTGAGCGATTGGACACATTTTTCTTGATCCAAAGCAGCACCACGTCTGTAAATCAGCCCATTTCCATTCTACACCAGCTCCCTCATTCCAGACTAATGGCAAAGGATCCCTTGTGGTGCGGCATCTTTTTCCATCTCGCTGCCAATTGTACAGGACATCTTTCACATTCGCTCTCTTCTTTTGACATTGTCCCTTTTGGCTCGTCAAGGCAGGCAAGGAATACACAATACGTGGGTGGATCCTCGTGCCAGTATCTGAGTGAAATACTTATCAAACGTGCAGTAAATTGTTATATATAGTTCTCTCTGTGGATGGCATGCATGGCATTTGGACACGCTCATGTGCATATTCATTGGAATGATTGCACATACTGTCGTATACAGTTTGGGAAGCCTCAGGGCACTATTCTGAGAAACCAAAGCTTAAAATCACGGTGGATTCAGTACAAATGGGGATTATAGGGCGAAGGTCAGCCTTTGTGTGAGCTGCCAAAATGTGGGCACCTGAAAATGAAGTAAAAAAAGCCATATTCAACACGTTCAAGAGGGCACTTTAAGAATCCACAAGCAATTGCTCGCATGGTGCGGCGGACCAAACGGAAAGCAAAAATAATCAAACATCCACTCCCTCTCGCTCTAATCTCCATGACTTTCTGCACTACGGCTGATAAAGTCCATTCAAGTGAAGTTAATATATCGGGACTTGACACATTTGGCCCTTCTGAAGCTAAGGCGCCGCGGCTCACACCACACATCATCCGGCGAGTTGACGCAAGAATAATGTGCAGCACATATGGGAGCGCTCCAACACAGGGACACAGTAAACAGGCTCAGCGCCTGATTCGGGGGTTATCGCGCAGGCCCCGTCTCATATGAGCAGATGCACTGCCATGACAGGATGTGTACACAACCCGTTTTGCTGTGTATGGCAGGCAGTGGGGAGATTTACAAAATATATATATATTGATATATGAAGACCTTACAGAGGCCGAGTTGAGATCGTGTAGAATTTCAAAAGAAGCCTACTCCCAGTGGACTGCACTGCACGTCAAGAAGAACCCTGGTTAACATTCAAATCATGAGCTTCTGGGCTAGTTTAAAGAAAGAAATGTCAGGTCATTATAGATCGCAATTTTTGCTGGGGTAAAACGAATACATGAAACCTTTATTACCCAAAAGGCAGAGCAGCAACCTTCAGAATAATCCCTTTCTTCCTGTGGTTTACTGGTCAGATCAGAGCCCCCCCCCACCCCCCCAGCATATTTTTCCAAGTTCTGGGGCCAGTCATGTCAGGGTCACTGCCTAATGACATTAGGGATTGATCAAAGTTGCAGGAGCAGGAGAGCCTCATTTCTCACAGTGCGGGGATTAAACCTGCGGCAACATCTCAGGATGGTCAGGCGCCACGTCCCACAGGCCTCACAAAAGGCTTCAGCTGAATGGTGGGCGGCGGACAGGCTGCTCAACCTGTTGTAATCTCGAATAATGAAAACGAGGGGGGGGGGGGGGGGAGGGGGGGGGGGGGGGGGCTGCAGGACTTGGGCCAGGCTGAGATAGATGATGGTGGGCGATCAAATGATCTTAACTTTTTCAAGCACGGGACAGCGGAAGCTCCCAGACACACTTTTCAATATTTCACAGGAGGATTTACTTACCCCAATAAATGCCTTCTACTCTGTCAGCAACAATACATTTTCGGGAAAAGTAAACATCAGCGCTGGCTGTGAAAGCAGCTTAAGATGACTCATTTTGGGTTTATTCTGAACCATTCATTTGTCAAAACAACACGCCAGCCCCCACGAGCCTTGGGTCAGGATAATTAGCCGGACCACTTAATTACAATTGCTGGAAATAAACAAAGCCTCAACCACAGGGGTGCCCATCAAAAAACAATCAATTTGCTCCACAGAAGATGATAGATCTGGTCGTTGGTCATTATCTTCCAAAACAACCGGATCCATTGTATAAAAAAAATAAATAAAAAGGTTATTTGCATCGTCCTTTTTTTTTTTTTTTTTACATCCACATCCAAGCGAAGCCGCATCACAGCCTATCTGTCACTCTACGAAATAAACCCCGCCTTAATTGCCACCTTCAGGTGCCCATGATGCAGGATGGCGAGCCGGACCCAATCTGCCCAATGAAGGAGCTCCCTGTCAGTCCGTGTGAGTTTATGTTCGGCTCACTTGGTCGCCTAATATGTCACCGTGACTCCAAAAATGCACATGACTCAAGCACGGCCATGCATCATTTTCTTGTGGTTCCAGCCGATACGTCACAGCTGGTGCCTCCGTCACTCTAGGCCGAGCAAGGGCTGTGCCGTTCACGACATCCAACCTGATGCCTTTTTTAAATTTGTTTTAAACGCAAAAAATAAAAAATAAACCAGCAAATCAGAGTTTAATTTAGCAGGTGTCAGGAAAAATAAATAAATCTGTGCCTTTTCTTTCTTTCTATGCGACCAATATGTAAATCAAGGTTCAAGACAAAATGTGTTTTCACAACTTAAAAGGTTCCAGTGTTTTTGTTTCATTTGTTCACGGTTTTAATATTTATGCCCTTTAATGTTTTTTTTTTTTTTAATGATGCAGCATATGAATTTCTCAATTGGTTCACAGCAGCTACACGTGGTTGTTTTGGTGTTTTTTTTTTTTTTTTTTTTGCCTGCATCTATGTCGTGTTTGCCCTTTTGCACCAGCTTCAAAAACCTTTAATAGACTATTCAGTACGTGTCAGGATAAAACACTTTCTAACCTTTCAGCAGGAAGGGAGTGGTGGGGGTGAGGGGGGGGGGAATCATTTCTTGCATTGAAAATTCAGTCATGAGGGATTTCATAACAACTGGCAGCCAACCCCTTCAGAAATCCTCAAGAACAATTGCCCGGGTAGTTCATTGAATTAATGCCATCAATGTCATCCACCGGGATTACTGTACATGTCAGATCGGACACGTTAAAAAGATTCGAGCAAAAAACACGCGTGTAAACAAATGAAGGAGTTTGACTATGAGCGATAAAACCCCGTGCACATGCAGCACCTGATTCTATTCCAAAAGGATAATATATTTCTCTGAGAAAAAAAAAATAGAAATGTTTTGGCTGATAAGGGCCGGTGTTCTTGGCAGCTATAATCTTTTAGTTTACGGCCCCTGGCAGAGAACTAAAAAGTTCATTTCAGACATTGCCTACGTGTCACGATGACAACGCAAGGCGAGGCGTTTTTTTAACTTTGGCAAAAATTCAGATTTCTCGCTCGGCTGGTAGTGACGTGAAGATGTTTATGATAGTGCCGCGCACTAACGAGGGAGCGGCCCTCCAGATTGTGGGACTATACGCCGCCAGAGGCACACACAAGGCTGCCATTTCAATCAAAATATAGACCGCAGCCGCCATATGGCGTGGATACTGTTTCACCATAGAAATGGAAATATTCAGACAAAAACACACCTGAAGATGATGGTAACATACCAACATTAACCTTTAGTTTTAAACTCTGTTCCCATGCAAGCGCACTGCATTAACCCAGCCGCACGATGCTGCCAAAAGCTGTTTTTGTGTTTAAATTGATGTAGCGATGCTGCGCAGGCATTTTCCTGTGGGTCAGGTAAAGTCCATCTTTCTTTTTTTGGCTTTTGTATATTGGAGCGAAAGCAAAAAAACGGTCACTCCACCGAGGACCGCAAGTTCACTGCCGACTGAGCAGAAACCTTCAGAAAGCCACCCAAATTAGGGTTTGAATTTGTCTCTTCAGGCACATTATTACCACTGTCTTTCGGGCTCTTGTCTTTTGTAGTTTACTGCTCGGCTGAATGTGTTTACTTATCCGCGGGGAGCACAATCAAGGGGAAATTGCATGTTCATTGCCCAGATAACGCAGACCAGCCACCAGCAGGAGACACTTTTGCTGAGGCCAATTTATCTCCGAAGCAGACTGTCACCAAGTTTCTCCGTGCACAGTATCCTCCAGATTACACTGACTTTTTTTTTTGCAATTATCTTTGAGTTTTCAAGATTCATGAGGGTGGAATTTTGCTTTTGTGAAATTGGGTGCACCCCCCCTTGACTTCCATCTCTTCAACAGTGTGCTGTACTCATGCAGTTTGCGTTACGGAGCGGGTGATCGCGCCTCACACAACAAGTATCACAGTATTCAGCGGCCTAAACCTAAAAGGACCCAACACAGTCCCCTCTTTTGCTCCGTTTCTCACTCCTTTATCCACAATCCGCGGGTGCAAGAACTGTCTAATGAGATGCTAATCCTGGCGTCTTATGCTGGTGTGGGCAAGGGTGAGGCTTTTATTTATTCAGTGGCATCCACTCTGTACACAGGCGATGTCTGATGAGATCAGGCCACAGTCTTGCATAACCTGCAACGGGGAGAGAGAGAGAGAGGCCCCGGTTAAAGGTGACCTCTTCAGAGTATAATCATAAGCTCCGCCAGGATCGTCTCTGATTTATTTTTCCACACCGTAACTGAATTCCGAGAATGGGTAAGTTCAATTATTCAGAGGCGTCGGAATGGAAACCTGGCTTTGTTGTGCTCACGTTTGGAGAGGAAATGGGAAAGAGTGAAATGGGTGTTGACACTCCCGTTTCTCATTGGTATGCTGGGTAAAAAAGAAGCCTTCTCACACTAATTGCCTGGTATGCATCGCTTGAACAAAAGGGTGACTCCTACTTCTTTTTTTTGGGGGGGGGGGGGGAGTCACGCTACAGGAGGCACGCAAGTTGACTTCTCGCAAGTAAATGAAGCAAATAATGGTTTTGATTTGGAACACTTGAGCAGCGTGCGCCAGGTGGGAACGAGAGGGGAGGCTCCAATTCCACCGTGGAGCCAGCTGGTGCCGGAGCCGGTGCCGCGGCCAATCTCCCTGACCACTCTGTTCCCCGCCGAGCTTCTCCAGCCTGAAGGAGCCGTGCCAAGAGGTGTGCCCCCCCCCGCCTTCAAACCACCCTTCTCCGGGCTTTACGAGGCCCTCTCCGGTGTATAATCGTACCATAATCGTGCCCGGCTACGTGTATTGATCTGTTCACGGTACACACTTCCAACCGGAGCGAGCCAAACACGCTCATCCTTCAGGAGAACCTCTTCGCCAAGAGAGATATGATGACACCCAATTAGATTACGCGGATATTCGAACACGCCATGGATTGGATGCGGCCCGGGCCTGCCTGTCTCCGGCGTATTTAGCTCATGTCAGGCGTTTGCGTGTGGATCCCGTCGTCTCTGCCTGTTCCAGGAGTCCCTCAATGTCAGGCTCATTAATTATTTATCGTTACCTAAACACACCAATTAATTGTCAGTTTAAGGGGCATGCTTTAATGTCAGACATGTTTGGTCTGTCTCTCGGGGGGGGGGGGCACTTTCATCACAGTAAACACAGCAGCTTTATTCAGATCCTGCTAATTCCCCTTCAGACAGTACATACAGTGAAGGTCAGAGAAGAAGGAAAAACTGTGATTTGTGAGTGACGCCCGCTGACATTTATCCCTTCCCATGGACTTTTCAAGATCTGTTTAGAAGGATGCTATTACCCCCCCCTCCCTTCTTTATTCCCAAAGTGAATGTCAAGGACACAGATAAACAGCAATGCCATACCTCATTACTGGTCATATTTATTCTGAGGAGATGCCCTTATCACAGTGTTTATAATTAAACGGATGAGACCGCAATTTTTGAAAAGATCTGTCATTTTTCTCTCTCTCTCTCTCTCTCCAAAGTTCCTCTGGGCTGGTTTAATGGATGGAATGATTTGCCTTTTCCAGTCATGATGCGCGTTATATGCTTTTCATTTAGCGGTGAGATCAGACAATCACATTTTGTGAGGAGGTCTAATTATAGCCGCCTCCCATGAGTTAGCATTAAACGGCGGCAGCGCGCAGACATCTGGTATTCAAATAATTGGCACACTCAGAGAGGGTCCGTGGCATTTTACAGATGTTCCCGTGCACTTTTTTTTTTTTTTATGTGTCACGAAAAACCAGGCTGGCTCCGAGATGACAACCAAAGTGACTGGGAATCCAAACCCCTGCAACTTCCAATGTTCACTCCGGTGTTAAGGGCACATCAGGTGCCACGTCTTCCAACAGCGACAGAGAACTACAATTGTCACAGGAGGATGATGTTGGAGAGGACGACTCAGTCAGCATGCAAAGTGACAACCGTGGAAAAAACTAATCTGACGAAAAGGAAATTTGAGCAAATGTATCCTCAAACAAAAGACAGTTTTTAACTTACTACTCAGAGGACGCTTTAGAAAAACAAGATTGGATCGCATGGGGCTTTTTAAAATCACAGTATGCAGGTATCAGAACGACAAAAAAAAAAGACTTTTCATTTATGTGACATTAATATAATCAATATGAACTTTTTTTAAATTGTCGGTTATTTTACGCTGTAAAGATATTCTCACACAAACTGTGAAGGGCCCTCGTATCCAGATAAATAAGAATGTACACGAGACATTGGATAAAAAAATCTAAAAATAATCACGTGTCGCACTCTCCACACACCTCGGTGGCTATCGCAAGTTCAGATTTATCTTTCATTGCAGCATGCAGACTCTGCGAACTATGTTACAATAACAGATTAAAAAAATGGTGGGCGCTAGAGTATAACCTGGAAATGAAACCCACCGTGATCAACAACACGGCTTCCAGAGATAGATTGAAAAAAAACAAACAAACAAAAAAAAGCAGCTACCATTCCACCGTGTCCATGATGCTCTGTCCCTATGTGTCTCATAAATAAAAGTATTTTATATGGTCTAAGTAAAATCTAGGACAGTGGGCTATTAATGGCCGAGGTACTCCTCTCCTGGGGCAACAGTGTTAATCGGAGCAATAGGTCTCCTTCCTGCTGGATCAATGTCAGCACAAATTTCAGATTGCTTTCCTGATGCGCGCCAAGTTATCTGTGATTCAACTTTAATAGGTTATTGAACGGAGGCAGCATTTAGGGAGCAGGCCCGTATTTCACATTATTGACAATCAAATGCGCACAACTTTCTCATTAGCATGCATTAGGAAAACACGGAATTAATCTTGACAACACCATTGGGGAACATGACTACAGTTTACGCTTGCTTAAGCAAACGCGCCTCACGGTGACTCGGCGATCATGTGAGGAAGGGGGACGTGAGGAATGTAGGTAAATACGGCCTGACAGATGTTGGACTGGACAAAAGCAGCATGAATTAGGAATAAAGAGAAGAAGAAAAAAACAAAGAGCATGAGATGAGCAGGGACTGCAGTGGGCTCTCTTAATATAAATTAAACATTGCACTATACACGCGTAATGATAACAAAATCCACAATATCGTCTTTCATGTTTTATGACCTGAGTGCAACGTGGCCTGCTCTCTTGTCATTTTGGATAAAATCAGGCTTTTCAGCATGAATGCCACTTCACAGATTTGTGATGCGGTGAAAAAGAGACCCGGATGTTTACCATTTATTTTTCCCAATACACTGGTATCAAAGGAAATATTCATCGATTTTTCTTTTCACACACTCTTTGTAATTCCACTGAAGCAGAGACACAGGTCGACAGCACCAGCTTTTGCAAAATGCAACTATGACCCGATAATATATGAAATCCTGTGATTCTCCTCCTCGAGCCCATTACGCTGTAACGCACATGCTGTGAAACTTCCAAACCAATGTGAAATGCTCGGATGAAAAAAAATAAGGGGTGGCAATTCAAACCGGGTGCGCTAAATCAGCTGACATTTCACGGCACCTGAAGGTCAAGCCTTTTGTCAACGTGGACGCAGCCCGGCGACAAAGCTGCCAACCTCAGGTGAAAGATTTACTATACACGGGGTTGTTGTTTTTTTCCCCCCAAAACAAGTCGTGAACACAACATGTCTCGCATGACGGAATATAAATTAAAAGAAAGGAAGAAAAAATTACCTTTTATATAATAACCACCAAAACATAAGTGACACTACATTTCCATTTCCATTGCTGCAAAGGTAGAAGTGTAAAATGATCAATGATAATGATGATGATATTATCTTTGTCTCATCTCCTTGGGAGGTTGGAATCAGAAACTTCAGATGCCAGCACTGTGAAACAGCTTCTCCTTTCGCTCTGTGGAGCTGGTGTCAGCTCCAGCAGATGCAGAGCTGTGTTGCCACAATAGTTGCCAGAACAAACTCGGACGTGACTTAACAGCTCTTTGTCATCGCCATACGTGGGCAACGGTGCAGCTGCTGTCAATACACACAAGGCAATGTAACACACAATGTAATATTTTAGAAATAGTTAAAGTAGACAACTAATGAAGGTGAGCAACTGTATTCTTTAGGACATAAAAACATTTACTTCAAATCTGATAAAAAAAAAAGGTAAGATACCAACAACAGTAGCTATTGCTTGTAAGAACTGTAACACACCGAAGGACCAGGAGATGTTGGTCAGGAGAATTTCCTCTAATTGCATCGGTCACATTGTGATTCAAGACGCTGCGACTATAATTCTAAGGATTATAGTGTAAACGGCAAAATCTCTCTTCGCTTCACAAAACAGTATCAGACATCACCAGGGTCGCTTCACAGCCTCGACGGCCACTAGGAGCCACTGACATTAGAAAAAGGCATTATCCTGAATTATTTAGCATTTTTCTATCATAGCGTATTGTTCCATAAGCTTGTTGCGTGTTATTAAATAATATAGAATGTCAGGGATTTTCACTCGGTACGTACATTATGCAGGAGGCTAGGAAAAAAAACTATGTATTTGCCACATTTCACCGGCTGACCCGACCCCAAAGCCCGCTTGACAAATCATGCCATGCACTTCCCGGGGGAGAGGCCACCAGCTACGCCAAACATCATCATCAGGGTGGGCCCGTGCCGGTGGTTCACCCCACAAACGCACACAGATCTGCACAAAATATCACACCTGTCGGGACACCTCAGTGTTTATGTACTGTAGGTCAAACATTGCTTGCATTAGCCGTGGCCAACGGTAATGTGCCCAGAGAAAGAGAGAGAGAGAGACAGAGAGAGGGAGAGACAGAGAGAGGGAGAGAGAGAGAGGCAGAGACAGAGAGAGAGGAAAAAAGGAAGTAAAAAAGCATCTTTGTAGAGACAGTATTATGTGAAAAAAAAAAAGAGGGAGGGTCACGTTCAAGTATGTGACAAGACATAATTCAGGATAAAGGCCAAGTGTCCAACCCAGCGGACAGACGGGACCCTCATGATCAGACCATGCCAGGGGTAAATATTCACTATGACATTTTGCGCAGTACGTTATTTCCATCAGGCAGAATTGTGATGCCAACTGACATTTTTCGTCCATGTCGGACTTCTACGTTTCACATCTATTTAAAACACACAATGAGCGGGGACCAGTGAACAATACAATCCACCGTGTTTCTCAAGCTCTGGTGACGCGGCGGCGGCGCTCTGGAAATATCCACAGAGGTGATTCCACATTGTCTGTGACCAGTCCTTCCTCCGGCTCATTTTAATTAACATCTATTTAAAAATATATACATATTTTACTTCTCCTCCATGTGGAAGTCATAATAAACCAGAGCTGCTTTGTAAAATTTTGACCTAGCACAGTACGGATTTAGCTGTAACAATGTAGAAGACTTCCTCGATTTAACATAACAAAATTCCCCCGTGCCGCTTTTCATATTGTGCCCTGCCCACATCAGCTTTATTAAGGCATGACGCTCCACTATAGCCAACCGCTTTTCACTCATTAGTGTTAACTGTGGTTAACATGAATTTCGTCCCATTTCGTCTCTTAAAATCTTTATTGTGACAGTCCTTTTTTTGGTTTTCACCATTATTTCAAACATGACTTCTCCTGACAGTCCATTGACCCACCAGAGCATTTTAATATGAAAATCGAATTAATTTCTTGAATTTTTAAACTGGATTATTTTTTTTGTGCATGGCTGCGCAGAACGGAATTTCATTGTAAGGTTGTCTCCATTTTTGTGTCCATCTTCTGCATGCGCTATCTCTGGCCAAGTAATTAAAGCTCACACGCAAGAGGAATGAAGAGGCACGAACCCATTATGGGACGGTGGTCTAAAAGCGAGCTTGGTTCATTTTTCAGAGGGAATTTCCGCTAATGTATTCACAGACTGGGAGACATGACAAAATAAAAAGCTCACGTGGAGGCTACGGGGAAAAAAGCGCGCCATCGGGCCAAAGGCTTCTATAATAATCACAGTTATCTGCATGGTGAACGCTAAATCACTCACGAGAAGAAAGCCTTATAATGACGGAGGTGCAGGAGAGCAACCGAGATGGAGAGTGAGTCAATTCTGTTTTAAAGAAATAAATGCACATTCACCTCTGAAATATATATATATATATATTTTCTTTTTACGACATTGACGGGTTAATGAATCCTCTTTAAACCAGTCCTGAGGAAGGACACCTGTGGGCTGAGATGCATTCGGGTTGCTGAAGCAGAGGATCATTTCACACGGGTAATATGGAGAGATGAGAGTTGAAAATGCCACCCACAACAAATTATAAAGAATACAACTTCTGAAACAGGCCATTACCCCCACAATCCTGCAACACACTTTTTATATACGAGAACCAAGTGAAATTGAACTTTTTTTTTTTTTTACAAACTTCTGAGTAATCTAATCGTCACTTGCTGGTGCATTCTTCAGCTTTTTATTAGGTGGATCCTAATTCAGGCGGCGCTGCCAGGGGGGGGAAACACGAAACTTTCTAACATGAGGAGACATCGATCAACTCTATATGAAAAACCTCTACATTGACTCTCGGTTCTGACTTTTTTTTTTTTTTTTTTTTTTTTTTTTTACTTCACTCTATCAAAAACACTCATTCCTCCCCAGCTCGAGCTGTGAGTCATCTCGTACTGCTCGATCATTTCTGCGCCCTTTGGGGGGAAAAAGGTAGACGGGTGTATATATCGATTTGGGCTGGATATATATATATATATATATATACGCTAAAACAAACAGATATCGTGTTCTAAAGATCAGATACTTCACTAAGCCTGGCCGCATGAACAAAATACAACCAGGACCGAGGGCCACCCCCCCCCCCCAAAAAAAAAAAACACACACACACACACAAGCACGGGATAATTAGTCACAGCAGGCTCGGTAGTAAGAAGGGCAGGGAAGCAATCTGACTGAAGGATGTATCGATCCTCCTGAGAGGGAGGGGCCCCCGGTCAGGAGTCGTGATCAATCTTGCAAGCCGGCTCTCTCAATCCGTGATGAAACCTGAGCGTGTTTGTGCGACAGGGGGTGGGGGGGTTGGAAGTATTCTATCTACAAACTCTAAATACACGTTTGTGTGTGTGTGTGTGTGTGTAGCCACATTACCGCAAGCAACAGCTCGGTGTAGGACTTGTCAGAAAGAGACAAATGTCCGTGTGCGTTAAAGACTCCCAGGGGTTAGGGGGAGGGGCTTCGGGTGGTACGGCATCATAGGAAGCCCGGCTCTGTGAGAGGATTTACAAAACCTGCTTCAGGGAGGGACGTAAAAAGAAGGCAAATCTTGCCGGATATAAAGTGTTTGCATATTGGTGTTATCCAGCGACCGGTCACAGGTGGGCTTCATCTGATTAGACAGTGGTGATGCATATCAGGAGGAGCAGCCGACCAACTGCACAGTAATTCATCTTCCTCTGATATGCTGGAGGAGAAGAAGGAGGAGGAGGAGGAGGAGGAGGAGGAGGAAAAGAGGAGCCGGGGGGAAAGGAGTGGAGTGGAACTGAAGTGGCTTGTGAAAACAGCCGTTCTCTTTTAGCCTTCTACCGTGCGAAATAAATACGGGATTGGTGTTGTGTTATTTTTTTTCTTTTGCATTTTACAAGAAGGCTCGGAAAGAAAAAAAAAGAATTCTGGAAAAGAGGACGTGTTTGTTTACAAGTTTGTTTTTTTTGGGGGGGGGGGGGGGGGGGGGGGGGGGGGGGGGGGGTGCGAAATAAATACGGGATTGGTGTTGTGTTATTTTTTTTCTTTTGCATTTTACAAGAAGGCTGGGAAAGAAAAAAATAATAATTCTGGAAAAGAGGACGTGTTTGTTTACAAGTTTGTTTTTTTTGGGGGGGGGGGGGTGGTGGTGGGGGGTGGGTGGTGGTGGTGGGTGTCACAATGCTCAGCACCGGCCTCCAGGAGTCGGGGCGTGTGGATCAGATATCCAGACACCCACAGCCGTGGAACTGTAGACGGGTAATTGACAGGCTGCAGGAGAGCAAGCCTGCTCAGATAGCCAGTCACTTTCACGCTCCCACACTCCTCGCTCTCCACCAGGGGGAAGGAGGACGGCTGGGCGGGCGAGAACGGTGTGTGTGTGTCTGCTTGTGTGTGTGTGTGTGTGTGTGTCTGTGTGAGTGTGTGTGACTTGCTGGAGAAGTGGATGTCTTCCAGTCGTCTGCCCGTAAACGGAACGACCGCACTCGTGTATCTTTTTCACAGACGCATCGGCTTGGAAAACGAAAAAATCACGTATGGCCCGTGTAGGAGACTGACAAATGGTGTGACCTTGCACCTCGCGCCCTCGCGCACGCGTCAACCAGTCAGCCGTATGAAAAACTCACTTCCCGGAGGAAATAAAGCTGGAAAATGGACCAGGACACCTGTCGTTTTGCGTTTTTTTTTCTCCTCCTCCCGCCAACATGAACCACACAAGGGCCAGTAAACTAATTGAGATCGTCACACAATCATGCCTCTTTTATATCTAAGTAGTTTCTGATTTCACGCCCCGTGTAAAACAGAACACGGCGGCAAGGACGAAACTCATCTGCAGCTTACGCTGTTAAACATTCAATTATCTATAAAAAACAAACAATGGGGGTACAACGACCCTCGCAGTCGTCCCCGTTAGCCCGTTTTTCAACAGATCACCTGACACTCCCCCCTATAGGCCGTTTACCTACCACCATGAATATATGCAGAAGGGATCCGTCCTTGCTGAGAGCAAAATTTGATAATGCGGCAGCAAACACAGATGAGAGTCAGAGCAAACCAATCCAGAGCGGTGTTTAAAAAAAAAAAAAAGACAAAGGGCTCACGGCTCATTTCTGCCACAGCACCACACAATGGATGAACAATTATTCAGAGTCAGAGACAGAGAGGAAAAAAAAAAAAAATCAGTTTATTCGTGGCTTGTTGAATCAGCTTTATCTCCAGTGATTAATCCAGGTCAATAATATAGTCTTTAACTATAATGAATGGCTTTATTACCTCCGTCAAACAATCAAGCCGGGTCCACCACGCTGAAGAGGGGTAAACAAATTCCAAATGAATAGAGGGAATGAAGCAATACATTTTTATTTCACAAATGTTTATATTTTATTTTTTTTAAATAATTTCAGGAACAGCGTTTAAAATAAATTGCCATTCAGATCCACTGATGAGTTAAATTATAAACAACTAATGCGCCGAGTGCAGAATGCAGCAAAATGCTAGACCCTGAGATTTATTGCGCGGAACATGGTGTGTTTAAAGAAAATCTATGATGTCTGTAATATTGCAATTATATTTCATCATCTCCCAAGAATGATCAATGGAAAGAAAACACATTACAAGAAGCCGATGTGGAAGGCGGGGCACTGCGAGTGGAAGAATAATGACTGACGCGCGGCCTGCGCGGGCGTGTGTGCGTGCATGTGACTCATAGCGCATCACCTGTAATCGCGCTTTCCTTTTTCGATTTGGAGTTACACAACAGACACTTAGTCAAACACCAAGAGATGCTGCGTGTGTGTCGTGAGTTTCTGTTCCCACAACTCCCAGTCCGTCCCGTCCCCCCCCCCCTCTGCCCTCTCCCCATCCGCTCACTGGCTGCAAGTGATTTGTCATGCGTGGAGGCGGCAAGTGGCCTGTAACAAATCCAGCTGACAGCCCCGGGAACACGCAGATCACCTCGACGCGGACAGAGACGGAAAAGCAGGCAGCTTAGGGAACTTCCAACAGGATCTTAATCTGCAGTGAGGTCACCTAGTGTCCGGAGAGAGCAACCGGACGCTCCGTCCACGCCACGTTTCCAGGACGGGCGGAAATGTCCGGTTATTAATGGCCTCAGGCAGGACCGAGTGTCAGCGTGTCAGAGGACGTCGCTGTCAAACCTGCTCCGAGCACGTTCTCAACTTTTAGACTCGTCGTCGTCGTCGTGGCTTCGGAAAGATTTTTCGTCAAACTTTTTTCTTTTTTTTTTCCCAGGCGCCCCTGAGGAGCATGACATTTCCTTTTTTTTTTTTTTTTGCCTGATAGAACAACTGAGAAAAAAAATTCTTGCAAGGGGGGGGCGGGCGTTCTCATGTCACAGGTAATTTAATGTCCCCATGTGTGAGGCTCTCCCAGAAGGCAACAGAGGAGGGGAAAAAAAAAAAAATCCCCCAAAACAACCTCGGTTTTGCCTTTTGAGAAACCAAAGGAGGAAGTGGTGAAATGTCATTATTTTTCCGACACATCAGAGGTAATGTAGTGTCATCCCTGATATGACGGAATCTTTAGGTCTCGGGAAGGTGAGCGTATCAACGTTCAACATCCCCTATTAAGACTTGACACCTGCACTTTATCATCACAAAAGCAATTGCATATTCCTTTTTCCTGCAGGAGAGCGGGGGGAAATCCATCTCCTGCAAGGACAGTGCCTTTAATAAATAGTACAGGCACAAACTCTGCCTCTTTCACCTGATCTCCCCCCCCCCCTCTCTCTCTCTCTCACACGCACACACGGCGCGCGCGCACACACACTCTCTCTCTCTCTCTCTCTCGTTTCATTGCTTTTAGTCAATCTGGCTAATGCAAAAATCATGTATGTCTGTCTTTAAATATTTAATCTTAACAGCAGCGAGATTGAAATACAACGTGGTGGAGGCATTACTCCTTCCCCTCCTGAAAGGTAAAGAGAGTCAGAAAGAGAGAGAGAGAGAGAGAGAGAGAGAGAGAGGGGGAGAGGCAGCTGCTCTGTAATGTCAGAAAAAGAGAGAGAGAGTGAGGAACAAGGAAGGGGGGGGAACAACAGGGAGAGAGGGAAGAGGGAGAGGAAGAAGAGACTCGATTTTTCTCGCCGCGCACGGGGAGCCGGTGGAGTCGGAGAGTTGGAGGGAGCATTAAAGCCCAGTTTGCTTGGGAAAAGTATCCAACCACACACACACACACACACACACGCACACACGGGCGCGCGACAGCTCCGCGTTCCTCTGGTTCTCCCGAGGAGAAACCTTTTGTTCTTTGACATAATAGATTCTGGTGGAGGCTGAAAGCACTCGGCTGGAGACCAACAGAAGACTGGTGAGGAGACACAGCCACAGCCATGAATGATGCATGCAGGGATGCATCTCACCATGAGGGGTCTTTATTGCCCCCTCTCTAGGTTTGGCACGAACGAGTGAAGCTACGCACGCCCGCGCACTTCCTCGGGAACGTTTAAAACGCATATTTCTATGAGTGAAAAGGAAGTTTTGATGAGGCGGCTGAATTTTTTTTTTTTTTTTTTTTTTTAAAGGGGGGGATCTTTTTTTTCTTTCTTTTTTTTATCCCAGCTCCTTGGATCACTTCCCCTCGCACTTCCTTGGCTTTTCGTCCTCTGATCCGGGGGAGAAAAAAAAACAACTCCACACAGAGCCAGAGAGAGTGAGAGAGACAAGACAGGAGAGAGTTTGTTGGTGCTGCCGCTGCCGCTGCCGCCTGAGCTCTGACTGATGGAGCTGCTGCCGCCGCTGCTTCTGCTACTGCTGCTGTTGCTGCTGCTGCTGCTGCTGGCGGTGCCTCGGCTCCACTGACTACAGCTGCTGCTGCTGCTGCTGCTCCTCCTAACGCTTGTCTCACTACTTGATCAGCTCACACAGTCTCGCTTATCAGCGGTAATACAGCTGTCAGAAAAAAAAAAAAAAAAAAAAACCCTCACACACATGCACACACACCCGCGCGCACACGCACCCCCTTCCACACTGCCTCAGACCCCACGGATGAAAAAATGCAGCATTTTTTGGAGTTGGGGCTAAAATAGGCACAGGCTGCTTAATAATTCATGAGAAGGTAACGTTGTGATTATTTCCTCCTCACTGGCGCCACGCACAACTTCCCGCGGTCAGCCACGCACGTCCCGCTGACAGAACACCCTCCCCACCACACACACATACACAAACACCCACAACCACCCCCTCCCCTTCCCCTAATCCACTTGTTTGGCTGCCGCTTTCACTTCTTGACCTGAATAAAGTCGGTGTCAAAGGTTTTTTTTTTTGTTAACATCCGGGTTGGGAATCACTACTTTTTAACGACCCCCTAAAAGGTCCCTAATTGAAACAATAATGGGAGGAGTGTGAGAAGTGGAATTGAGGCACGAGGCGACTCCTCGCAAATCAATCGTTTCTTTGCAACGACAACAACAACAAAAAAAATGGAGAAGCAAAAGACTATTGATCAACTGAACGTGTCTGTCAGAGATTAAGAGAGACAGTAGGACGGTGCGCTCCTATCAGGGACTAATGGCGGCATCGCACGACTCCTGCACGAAACGGTGAGTCAGTGGACGCCTCCCAGTCGAGACAGCGGTGCCGCTGAAGATGTTGATATAAAGTATCGATCCGCACCCCCTCCCCCTCTTTACGGCGCGTGTCTCGGTGCCGTTAATGGCCCCTTTCCAAGTTGCCAAACAAAATTATGCAAATGCGAGGCAGAAAAGTGCGAGTCCCTAATGCATGTTATTCCCCTTTAAATGGAATTAGTCATGCGGGTCACATCACAAGGGGCTGGGACCTCTGGAGGGAAGGCATATTTAAAAGTGTATTCAACCGCTCCGAACGCACGTGCCAAGTCAAGTCTGAGAGAGAGAGAGAGAGAGAGAGAGCGAGACAGAAAGAGAAAGAGACAGAGAGAGCCTCAGCGATGGAGAAATTACTAAATTGCGAGTGCAGAGCAAACGGGCATACAAAAGAATCTGCTTTTCCTTTTTCCTCTTCCTTTGCAACATTTCTCTTCATAATGTCTGCGCCTGGAGAAACATAATGTCTTGATTTGTAAATAAAGGACAATTTATGTGTATAATCAAACGCTAAAACGTTCGGACTAATCAGATCGAAAATCAGGCTGGTTTAACATTAGCATCTTTAAAAGCCTCCTTGTTTTTTGGTTTTTGTCTCCACACTCAGACGTCTACAGCAGGATTGTCTGTTCATGGTGATTTTTTGTCTTTTCTTCTGTTCAATAAACAGAGATATCCAGGATATTGCTTTTTACTTGATAGACGCGAAGTGCCCGTGGTTTCAGCGATGCCTCTGGCGGCCACTGAGGTCTGCTAAGCGCAATGTTTTATGTCGTCCCTCCCCGAGGATCCTGGGCTTATATTTACACGCTGACAGAGGGAATGGAGGCTCACATAGTCCGAGCCACGACTAAATACCAAATGTGACCCAACAAAAAAAATAAAATAAAAACGCGCAGGCACAGCTGGCGCATGAAAACCATCCGAGGAGTGGGTGGCATTATATCTGTCTGTCGGAGCCAGTTAGCCTTCCAAAACCCCCGGGTCCTGTGTTGTGTTCGATGCCCTAAAATAAAGATAAAGTGGATTAAATGTGGCTGACCTTCAACCTATTCTGTACAATGCGATTAACGTCGAGTTGTGTGCGGCTTGTTTCCGTTTTTATACATTAGCGGTTGCTTTTGTGTGGTCTCATGGTCACACCGCTGCAAATGGTATAATTGAACATTTTATTTGATTTTTTTTTTTTTTTTTTTTTTTTATAGACACAAGGCTCGGCTGAGTGGAAAAACGGTTTGAAAATGCTCTTTTTGCAATGTTAATTGAGGAATAAGAGTAGCTCATAGAGCTGAAAGATGCGGGTGAGTGATGTCCTCCCTCGGAGGACAGACTGACAGTTTTATCATCGCTGCCCAAAGCTGTGTCTGCTGGACACCTCCGTGGTCAGCGGCAGCCCCCGTCGACACTGGAAGACGTATCAAGCTACACTGCCCATAATCCACAGGGATTGGTTGAGCGCAGAGATTATTAATATCGCGCAGTAATCGGTTGCGGTTTTCTTTTCCAGTTTTTATTTATTCATCATGAGTTCAATTGTATTTGATTCGCCGAGTTAAAGCACCACAGGGTAGAGCCACAAAGAACGTTGGCCATAAACCGATAAGTACCCAGCTTCAAAAAGGAATATTTAAAAAACGGAGTTGACAAAGCAAAGTAAGGATTTTTCGGAAAATAATTCGGTTGCCAAAATTATTCCGGTTACCACCGATATATTACCGTCTGCTTTGTGTTCCCAGTGCATACATTCTTATTCAGTTATGCATTCGTACATATATTAGCTTTGTTTGACACACAACCTCGACAATCGACAAAACAAGAGCACAGGGTTGTGTTTTTTGTTTTTTTTAAGACTTGTTTTGTCTTATTTCGTTTGCGAGCTGTCTCCCCCTCGGTCTGTTGTTGGTGCACACTCTACATCACACTCCCGGGCTCGACGCGAGGCAGACAAAATACAACTTTGGTCTTCACATCAGTAAAAAATAATGAAATGTCTCCCGCTCAGCCTAAATACAGTGGCAGCGGCGTCGGGCTCCTGTGGTAGAAAAACAGGCTATTATGGCAGTCTCTTGTCAGCAGGTCCGTGTTTTTCCAACAGGCCAATCTACGTGAGCGCACGGTTCATGTTGAAACATTGATCCAAATCAATACAGTATTATATTTGCCCACTCTTCCTCGGCAAAAAAAAAAAATCATTTATAGCCTCCCAGAAAATGGAAAAAGGCAAATGTTTCTGGGGAAGATTTGAGTGTATTTGCCTTTGTGCGGAGATGACTTTGGTGGTTTCTGTAGAAACCAAAATTTATTGTGGCCATTAAGCCATTGCTGAACAACATGCACTGTAGCTACGCTGCAATTTGAACGACAACAGCACTACAGCATCATCCTGGACAATCCTGCAGATTGACTATACGGACAACTACTTTAGTACTAACTCACTTTGGCGTTTAAATATGACGAATATACAACGTGGTATCCGTGTCCAAATTAAAGAAGAAATGTGTAGTTGAAGGACGGAGAGCCGAGACGGAGCCGAGTCGATGTCTCTTCGCGACTAATTACCGACAAACACGCGGCGAGGATTTACTTGACCATTCCTGTAAAGTGTCCTTAAAGCAAAAAGCTGCTGGCCACTATATCTTTGAATCGTTAGATGCTGAACACTTTGCTTCCTACGCTGAAGGTAAACAACGAAGGGAATTGAAACGGACAGCAGTCCGTTCAGCAATCGATGGATGACTTTTTTATTGATGGTTTGTATTTAGTTTTTGCAAATGCTAAACACGAGACCGCCAGTCACACCTTCACAGTTACATGAACCTGAGCTTTGAAGACATAGCGAAATTGGCTATTTTACATTTTAGGACTAAGCTGTATCTCTAACTTCATCTTTTTATGATGGAGCTGAGTGAAGAAAGAAAAAAAAAAAAAAAAAAGGCACTGCAATTCATTTCTCAAGGTGCAGCCAGGAGATACGCCGGTACGATGGCAGAGTTGACGTATACTTCCCGTAACTTGGCTCACGGGCGGCTCAACTTTATTTTTCCTTTTTTTTTTTACGACTTGCATGTGTGTAATTTCTATTTGACACGTATTAATTTGTCGATAACAAATAACGGCGACTCAATGCAGCAGAAGCTCGCCGCCGCTGACTCAGCAGTAACTTTGGGCAGGTATCTGTGGTCAACAGAAGAACCTGGCTCCGTGGTAGTCGGCGGGGGGAAATGTCAAATTTGCATAAAAGCCAGAAAATATTGTATTTCTTGTTTTTTTTTTTTCTCCGCGTTCCATATTTGAAGATGTGGAACTGTGGAGGCTGCACACAGCGGTGCTGATATTTGCTTTCTTTATTTTCTTTATCCCCGAGCAAACAGGAGGGATCTCCGCTCGATGAGAAAATACAACTTTGATTGAACTGTTACAATCTAATAAGGAAATGTACTGAAAGACACATCCGATGATTACACTTGGAATGGCTGTGTCACCCAGCCCCTCATTATGCTTTGTTTTTCTCATATCTCCACACCCATCTGCCACTCAGGCTTAGATACAGCCATTTAAAACCTATCCTTAGTATTATATTCTTAATTCATCGCTAAAATCGATGCAATGTTTTCATGGAAATCAACATCGTTTCTCATACTTGTAAATACTGAGACGTTTTTATGGTGATAGGTTTGACAAAATGACACATTTTGGCTTAATACCGTATATATAATGACAAATAAGGCTCTCGACTTGTATAGACTCACTCAGTGTGAAATGTGGGCCTATTAAGAAATTATTTTCTGTAATTCATATTTTTGGACCAATTAAGTGAAATTGAATCATTTCCCAAGGCACAACTGATCCGAGGCACAGTGGTTGATAATCACTGGTCTATTCAGTCCCATTACGTCGCAAATTCTTTTTTTCTGCAGTTTTTAAGCATTGGTGGCTTGGAGTTTGAAATAGAGTGGTTCAGTAGTTTCCAAAAGTGGCATGAACAGGCCCAGAATTGGAAAATAACACATTCTGCACCACGCAGCACAACGGAACCCGCAGGACGACACGCGGGCACCATGAAGACTTTTTTTTTTTTTCTTTTTCCTTGCATTATTAGAGCATCAATGACAACGGCAGCACCACAATGACCTCAGTGGTCATGTCGGTCTCCATGCAAATCTGACTTTCAGCGAGGATGGCTGCCACTGCCAAACTGCACGCTCCTATTTCAAAGGACTTCATATTGACAGGTTGACAAGTGACCCATCATGACACGGACGATTTGCGCAAGTCACGGTCACTTTTCATACTCCATTCCTCCATCTTATAGATGAAACTATTTCCATTTTTCACCACACATGTTCTGAATACCACCCCCCTGAATTTCACATACATTTCACATACAGTGGAGGGTTCTAACAGACCCTGGCCTCCCCTCCTGCTTAGAGTACAGGACAAGCTGGCGGCGCACGGCTCGCCTCAGCAAAACCTTTGTCCCCTTCGTCTTTTCATGAAGCACACGGCACTGTCCTTTCTGAAACCACTCAGCTGCCCACATCTGGGCGCAAGGTATACGTTGTAATACAGTGTATTGATATAATGTGACTTTGACAAAGTGGTTAATGCAAACATGCTAATATATTCCTATAAAATACACCTGGTCCATTGTTCTCACGGGAGAAAAAAAAATAAAGGTCCTTGTTGTTTTTGCACTTATATGGTTTACATGTTCCTGCAAAATAGAATTGGAGCCGGGGAGTGTGGGCTTTTGATTCATTACACTTTTCTTGTAATGCCATGTTTATATCACGTGTGACGGATGGAGTAAAATACAGGGTTCTTTGTCTGCTTAATCGATAATTAATTTTAAATGATTATTTCCCATACACAAACCCAATGTTTTCGATTGTATTTTCATGCTTAATTGCTGAAAATAAAAAATAAAATGCAAAAACATGTTTTGCACACAGAAGCGTGTCTCTCGTTTATCACAGAATGACATGTCCATTGAACAGTTGTTTTGCTCTTTAATCTTCATCAGCACATTCGTTTAAAGTAAAAATAATGGATTTTGCATGGTGGAAATGTATGCAGGTCAACATCACTAGAGAACGAACTGTGTGGGAGATAAAGCCCCTAGTTTTACACTAATTACCTCAGCTCTCACTGTTGTTGGCTCACACGCGAAACATGAAAAATGTTTATCATCATCAAAGATTTATAACCTTTTACATCCCTGACAGGTGGGCTGAGCTACACATAAGCGGCTCTGTCTGTTAATCTGTCACGCACTGTGTGTGAGTGCAGGGACTAGGTTCACAGTCCAATCACAATAAACCGACCTTTGTTGACCTTTGTCCACCATACTCACAAGTCAAACAAAATACTGATTTTCAAAAGTTTGTTATTCTGTCACTGCCTTCAGCAGTCTTTTTTTCTTTTTTTTTACCATCATGTCTGAATAATATACATTTAAAAAAATATAATATATTTATCCACCTAGGGCCACAATGTTTCACTCATCTCAAAAAGTCAGAAAACATCAAGAGTTATCACTGACCATCACATAATAACAAGAACACGTTTAGAGCGTGAGATAATGGGGATTTCATGTATTTATCTGGTACTTATAACAATTCCCATAACAGCTAAACAAAACATACTGTATTCTCCTAAAATCATCAGTTTTAAAGTGCAACAGGTAAAAACACATGAGAACCAATACAGTGTGTGAAGTCTGAATGTCTGAAGGGACTTGACCCCCCTTTGGTTTCCAGCCAGGCCAGGCTAGAATGGAGAAAACATATATAACGTCTCATGGTTTTTTTATGTGTGTAACAGTTGCTTTATATCTCGAGAACAGTCAGACGGGGAGGATTTTTCAGTTTCATTTTGTCTTGTACCGAGAATTATCAACAGAAAAGTAGTGAGAAGCATTGATAACACAGGAGGTTAAAGCTGAAGCCGCTTTGCATATTGCCTATATTTACCATGAGCGGCAATCAGTCGTCTGCTTGATGGGTTTAAAAGTTGAGGGAATGAAATAAGTAGAAAAGAAAATAATGGCAGGTCCCCCTTTTATTTATATATAAACCCTGATGAAATGACACGACTACACACACAGTGAGCGAGAATGATCAAAGTAAAGCCTGGCTGTGCTCACATGAACCCACACACACTGCATGAATGCATGTTCATTTGTGTGGTTTTTTGTGGATGAGGCCGCGCGTCTACTGTGAAACGGAGAAGGGGCAATTCGGAGGCACTCGCTCGCCACGTCGTTGCAAATTCACAACACTTGAGTTTTTACCGTAGCTTTCATCTGTAGGGAAAAAAAAAAAAATGCTGAAATGACTGGTGCAGCCTGCTCGGTAACATATCGGCTCGCGTTAATGCCGAGATTGGACACGGTGCAGGGGCACAAACTCCACCACCGCGTCGTAATGGCAGATGAAAGTCGGAGGTTCTACTGCCTAATGAGAGCTCTCATCATTAAGGTTTCTATCTTCAGAAGGACCATATGGATAATCATTTTCCTGTATATGTAAGAAAACACTGCCCAAAGGGGAGAGAGAGAGAGAGGACAGAATATGGGAGGCTTGTGCAGTGGACTGATTCCCATGTTTTGCACACAAGTGCAAAGAGCAGGGTTCAGTCATTTTTTTTCGTAGCCCTGAGGATCTCTTCTTTTTTCGAGTGCTACCGTAGTACACACACACACACACATGCGCATCCAACATATTATATATTCAAAAACGGAGAGAAGAAGATAAACAATGAACCCGACCAATGTGTGACTTGCTGGAGGTAAAAGGGGAATTTATTTCACATAGGCTGGAATCTCTGCGGAGGCTCCACGGATGCGTCGAAACAGAAGCAGGCCACTGAATTCGGCGTGAACTTTTCTTTATTCCCGTCACCATATGAATATCAATGATCGCTCCTCTGAATGACTGGAGACTGCTGGTGTAAGAACTAAAGAAAGGCAGAAGTCGCTTTGAAATGATTGATCCAAACAGCTGAAAAAGTAAAAGTCGGTTGTCGACAAAAGGAACCCAATATTGGACTTGAATGGACCTTTATCGCCGAAGGTCGCGGAGGCGAGTTTGTGTTTCCTAAGTGCATTTGTTTTGGTTCTCTAAACTGACCCCGGCATGGAAGAAATGAAATAAATATTTCTCTTTTTCATAAGCAAGCGGAACAAAACTAAATGTCACCAGTTGTATCTTTTGTGAGCCATCATGCGAAACAGCTACAATATGTGTGGCTTACAATGAATAATAAATAAGCTTACGTTCTAACAGCATCGAGAGAAACCTCTGTTTCTCTTTCACAGTGTCAGATTCTCTGAGCCGGCTGAGGGGGAAAAAAAAAACGATGTGTCTATCTGAGACTATTGGAAACCTACAGAACGATATGACAGCGACTTAGATCTGCTGCAGGACACAGGAGTGAAACTCGGACAGGGCAGAATGTGAAAATGTTAAATGTCATGTGAATTGGCTCATTGCGGGCACACAACTCAATTTTGCATATTGACCACACACGTGTCGGGCCACGTATTTGGTTTGACCTGGACTTCCTGTGGTGAGGGCACTGACACTAGTTTGTAATTGGTCGACCGCTTTTTATCCGACAAAGATGCCGCACAACCCTAAAACCACAAATGACTGTGTTTACATTGCTGCTCGTGAAATAGAAGAATTGCTTGTATACAGATTTTTGTTGGCCTTCCAGGCTTTACTAACTAATTGCATCTTCTCTGCTCTCTCTTTATACATAGAGCACAGACACGAGGGCGGTATCAATATTCTCATCCCGCTCCACCCAAAAAACAATACGATGCATGACATCATAGGAAAGGTTTTCTGAAATGAATTTTTGCAAGTGCCGACTTGCGAGATATTTGGCTTGGGCTGGGAGTTTTTTTTTTGTTGCACATTTCCTCCAAAATCAGCTGGAATTAGCTCCAGCTCCCACCGCGACCCTCTGAGGATAAGCGGCGTAGATATCGGATGGATGGATAATTGCTCCCCAGAGAACTGTGTGAAGACAATTACTCTGCAAGTCGGAAATCAGAGAAATCCTGACTCGTACAGATCCTTGGGGTCTGTAAAACATATTGTTTCAGCCGTATTTACTGTCTACTGAGCTATTATATATATACAGTATATACTGTATACTCATATTACTGTATATGCTGTGATCAAACTGTTAGCAGGGACTTGTTGGATTTCACTGCTGGACAGATGCTGACTTGTTATTCTGCACACAGCCTTCCAGCACAGGACAGATGGGATGTGGAGCCTGGGAGGTCCCGCTGACCCTCCTCCTCCTCCTCTTCCTCTGCACATCACTGGAACCAACAACATGCAACATGCATCCCGGGTCCAAAACCATTCCGTGGCTCCGATAGAAACTCATCTTATTCTATTTCTCTCACCTCTCCCAGAACCACAGGACTGGACGTGGCCCAGTGAAGCCTGAACACATTCTCTCCCCAACCACCAGGGGACATGTTTGTAAAGTACGGCATAAATAACTGTTGTCGGGGAAAATGATCAGAAGACTGCAGGGGAAATAAAGTCCCAGTGCGAGTGAAATAGGAGGAGCACTAACAGATGAAGGCACCGACATCGTTGTAAATAGACAGCATCGTAACTTTTTACGCAATTTAAGATAAGCTCAGTTAATTGTCCTTTAAAACACACAGCCACAGTTTTCCCAATTTACAATTCTTTTTTTTCCCCACTGGGTCGATGAGCAATCACCCTGTAAAAATAAACAAATAAAAAAATAATATTGATAAAATCAACTGGAGGTATTGATTAGCACATTAGATTAACAGTTGGCAAAGGGTTGAAATGGATAGTTTGGGTTCTTTAAGAGCGGTACTTATCTATAGTCGGTTTATGACCTGCAGTATATCTGGGATGGAACACGATTGGAAAGCAGGAGAACTCAAGTACTTATAGAACCCCACTTAATCTGAACTATCCTTTCAATCTTGTCTCTTGTTTTTAAATAGATAAAAAAAATATATATATATTCATACCTCACTTATTCAGCTGAGTAATGTGTATAAGTGTGGACTATTAATCCGGGCTGAGCCGAGGCAGGACGACGAAGAGGACACTTCAAATATGCAGGTTATTTTTTTCCCCAAATTTTAAACCTGTGATACAATTGCGGTGTCACTGAACATTATAATTCCATTTTATAATGTCATCATAACACCATTTAACGCTATATGATGAGGAATGATATAACATGATTATATATTCTAAATGTTTAGCATCCCTCAAACTGCTGGCCCCGCCATCGTCCAGGGAAACCTGGGAAAATGCATTTTTAAAAGATGCTTCATTTTACTATCTGGTGATCATCTCATGACCAACGACAGGGTATAATATTGTGATCCACATTTTGCCAGCACGCCGGCCAAAAATGGGAGTGGGCCTTTAACTTTTTGTTCGGTTCTAGGAAGTGGAGTCTATCTTTTCCTCAAGCTTTCCTGGTAGGTGTCAAGTCGATGTAAATTTAATGTGCGCATAAACGCTATGTTTACTGTAGTGTGTGCAGGGTTATCGGGAGGTGATTAATAGGCACATAAACGTAACATAACATAAAGCACACAGGGTGCATCCCGGTTCTCTCGTTGAAGGTCACGGGCTAAAATGATTACACTTGTGTCAGCTGCTCATTAAAGTGAGTGAAGAGCCTTTGGCATCATATGCTTGTAGGGCTGTGATTTTTTTTTTCTTTTTTTTTTTTTTTTTGGAGTGTGTAACCTGAAACGTTTCACTGTCGTCGTGCAGAAGCGCCTGATCCACGGCTCCACAGATTCTCTGCTCGCCACTGGAGGATGATTACGTTCATTACGTTTGGGGGATTTTGTAAGCAAATGGCATAAGTGCACAAAGTCATACTTGCGCATGTAGTGAATATGTGTAATGCATTGAGAATGTGTTTTTTTCCCCAACTGATGAATACTAACGTTTTGTTTTTTTGGAGAGGCAAGCTCGTCCTGTTTGGTTTGAGTCTTTTTTTTTGAGAGAGAAATGGAAAAACTGCCTGTTTGATTGCCTCTCATTTTTTGTTTCCATCTGCAGAATGCAAATCATGTTGCTGTTCTATAAAGTGCAGTAAAGTGAAAGGGGAAAAACAGCCCTCCATCCACAACCTAATAAATAAAATAAAAACACCACTTTTCCAACGTGCGTCGGGATTTCAATCTCACTAAGAAGTGGAAACTGTCACCCGCCTCTTGCGTCTAGAGAAACCGAAGCTCTACAGTGAGGGGAGGAGCGCGGGGAGGTGGGGGGGGGTCGGGGGGGGGGGGGGGGGGGGGGGGGGGGTCTGATACTAGGATGGAAGATGAAAGTACACTCGGCTTGCAGTCAAATCCCAGAGGGGCCCCGGCCTGACACGAAATATTAGAAGCTGAATAAATCATGTAATGTTGCTGTATCATCGCTGCCCTGATCAATCCCGCCCAGATCAATACATCACTCTTCGGCCATGATTTCTGAGCGACAGAAGAGCAGTTACCTGGTCATTAGCATCAGGTGAATGATTGGCTGGCAGAGAACCGCGGGGGGGGTGGGGTCAGGCAGGGGGGCAATCGTAGAAAGGGCAAGGAGGGGTGAAAGGCATGTACATACGGCAACACGCCGGTCGCCCGATAATGGAATCCTCGCCATCACAAATAGAGACGGATCAATTTCCTATTATTTGGTTACTTCGCCATCAGCCATCTGCTCTGTGTAAACTCTGGAGGTGTGTGCGCGTGCGCGCGCGCTTCATAATTTCTTTGAATAACACCCCGCTCCGTGTCAGCCGTTCATAACCAAAATGTGGCGACGTTCAGATATCTGACACCAACACCTCATATTGTGCACTCAGTTTATGGATGCACGTCGATTCTTATTTTGTTTTCCCGAGGAGCACAGATAAAGAAAGCAATAATCTTCGGTATTAAAAGTACCGCCACGGCTCCTGGAGGTCGTCAAAGCAGCGTGTGAAATAACGCACTGTGCGACTGGTTGGTCATTAATTCATGTTGCACTTGCCCGCAGCGGGAAAAAAGCATCTCACTCTTATTTCCTCATCCTCCTCATTACGGAACATTTTAACTTTACTGCATGTTTTTTGTTTTTTTTACTGTATACAGACAGATATTGTTTTTACCGGCTGTAGCTGCAGCATCGCTTTAAGGTGAGGGTGTGCTAAAGGTGCTTGTTTTTCCTCCTTCACTGACTGTAAGGCTATACGTATCTTGTTACCCACAATCCATATGAATACATCCATATACACACATTGCACATCAGTCATTACCTGTGAAACTTGGAGCTGGTTACAAATGTTTTCACCAAAAATATAAAGACAGGCTTAAATCACAAATTGAAATAATGACAAAAAAAAATGAAGACTGAATTCAATATCTGCTACTATGACGCTGGAGAGGATCAAAGCCAATTATAATGGAAAGTCAAATTTGTTTTCAATGTTTGATTTTTTGGATTACGACCTGGGGATGTGACTGGTTGATTGCTGGACTACAGGCAGACACAGTAAGAACAGTCCTTAGTGGACTATAAACCATTCGTTTTTTAATGCAGACACTCGGCCACTGTTGAGGATAATGGACCGTGAGGATGGACGAGCAAGCTGGACACCTGTGGCCTTTGGACAACTCTGGTACAAATGTGTCAATAATGTCTCTGAAATGTCCAGAAAACATTGACGCACAACCGTGTTACCGTAACCCCCTGCGGTCAGGACCAGGCAAAATAAGACTTAGTAAAAACATTTCCTACACACATTGAACACACCTTGTGAATGCTGTTCATTTTTGCAACACAAAATGAGAAGCAACAACAGCCGAAATGATTGCCTAACCCTGCACAGTGGAAACGGGCTCTTTCCTGACTGCAATCTGTGTCCTTATTTGCAAATGACTCTTTACTTTGATGAGAGTTTGAGTCAAATATTTGTTTTACGACATCAGCTGCTCTCTAAATCTCCCCCAGAGAGGGTGAGGTCTGCAGACCGCTGACCAACATTACAATTATCCAGATTCAGCACCAGAGCTCTCACGCTTGGGTTATTTCTTTGAAATATCCAGTTTTAGACTTGTGTTTTTGACATAAAATAATTGCCTATGCAGCTCAGTGAAGAAATAAACGACGACTGGTCTGATTTGCAAGGTTGGGCTGGTTATTAGTGTATTCTAATAAATGCCTTCACCAACAGTTCATGCCCTGCCTGGATGTATACAGCATACGGCGCAACAAACCAACCAGCCACACAAATGAAACCAGTTACAGGTTGATTTGCATTGTGGCCAATCGGGGGGGGGAAAGTCAACTTCCCAGGTAAACTATAATAAAACAACCAAAAACAGCATTTATAGATATGGTACATACCATTCCTGTGCTGCATTCAGCTTCAGATGCAGGACGTCACTAATATGTGTCCTCTGTCAGAAGACAGTGACCTTTATAGGCAGTGCCATTACGTTTAAAGTCACTGCAGTGATGTGCGTTGACCCAAATTTGCTCCAGGTGACGTGAGCTGGGGCGGAGACAGGTCAAAAAAGCACTTATCTCAGGACTCTAAACGCTGAATATGGAGAGATTCAAAGAAAAAGGATGGAACTTGGGGAGAGATGATAAAAACTGCCCCTAGTAGGTTTTGAATCGAGTCAGCCTCGCACATCACGCCGCACCAAACTGTATTACGCCACACAAACAGCACACACTTCATGTAAACACTGGTCATCTGAGGTTAATTTAATAATGACCAAAAAATGATTCTTTAGAAGCTGCACAACACAATAAATTGGCCAAATTTACGGTGATGTTCATCGTTCATTAAATTCAGCGGATGAAATTGTATTTTCGAATAAAATATTTAGAAAGAAGACACTTTATCAATTCTTAATGAGGCATATTTATTCACTGAGGTCATGACGGACTAACATTGCCTCGATGCCACCACGCGCTGGAGGAATGTGACCGCGTTTGTTCTGTGCCTCAGCCGGTCTGATGTTTGTGTGTTCCACTTTGTTGACATTTATTGTTTCAAAAAAAATTCGCCACGCAGCTGTACAGCTGTAAGCAGTTACTCTAGCATAAAAAAGAAAATAAAACAAAAACAGCTGCAGGCTTTGAACTCGGGCCATATATTCCGCGTAGAGGCTTAATAATCTGGTGTCATCAAGATCATTTATAGTTATCTGAAGCTAAGCAAAACCAAATCAAGCAATCCACCACTAACCATATCATATATTATAATAAACATTTGGTCCTTCTTTTCTTTTTTAATAACTATGCTTGTTATAAAAGTGGACTACAGTAATGTTTCATCTGGCATTGCAGCTGATTAGCCGATTAGTGGCTATGTTCTTAATATAGTGAAATTCCACAGTAATATTGGTAGAATGGACTTGGCACACTATTGGTCTGCTTCCGTAGATCAGGTGTGTTGGCAGGAGGAAATGAATCACATTTCATGTATTAGAGGGGGTTATATGCTTTATGATGCCTTTAGTCTTTTTTTAATATAATTTTCTCTTTCAGTTTGGCATTAGCACTACAAAGAGAAACAATCTTTCCCAGGTGAGTGGATATAAAAGCCGGAATTGAAAGGGGACTCTCTTTTTATTAACAGGTCAGAAATCACAGAATAAAAAAAAAAAATCTAATTTCCTCACCTGAACAAGATTGGCCCTGAATAATCAAGGGAGAGGGGGACTTTTCTTAATATAAGTATTTGGGCTATGAATTAAAAGGAGATCTTTTGACAGACGGCAGCACTAATAAGATCAGCTTTATGCATAATGGCATGTGACCTTTTTACAGTGCTTTTAGCTTCACCTCCAGATTGGAGCATTTAGCCATCGCTGTGGCCAATTATTTCTCAGGTACCCCCTGTTGTGCAGGATAATAACACTTAATTAGCCAGAGAATGCAGGGCGGACTCTCTCTCGCTCTCTTTTTTAATACTCTCACTATTCGCTCTATCACTCTGCCTTCCTCGGCTGGAGCACGGCTGTACAGCGGGCTGTGCAGTGAGAGTCAATCATGTCTCCTCTGCGGCCTGGACACTCACCTGCACAGCGAGGGGTGGCGTGGTCCGGCTGAGGCCGTAATCACGGTATTCACAGGTATTACGCTTTCGAGGGATCTGAAGGTCAGGCTGGTGGCGGGCAGGAGGGAGGAAGGAGGGCCCATCTGCCTCCTCCAGCCCCAGAGCTATGCTCTCATCACGATCATGATCCTCATCATCCAGCAGGGCAGAGACTTCGTAGGGAAGCTGGGCCAGCGGCTACTGGAGTGCTGTGTGTTCCCTTAAAAAAGTGTGTCGACTCTGAGGTCACGTTCAAGAGCCTGGACGGACTATAGAGGAATTAAAAATTTCGCTGAGAGGGTGGATGAGCAAAGGCACCACACGTTGAAGTATACCAGATTTAGACAGCTACAGCACAAAATGTACACGAAATACATCCAAGATTTAAAAAAAAATTGCTGCATGCAACCTGCCTGAATAACAAAGAGCTTTCCATGGTTAAAATGTCGATATATATATATATATAGTTAAAACAAAACTAAAACCCTAACCACGCAAGACATCCAAGGCCTCTGAACTACGGGTTGTACAGGACAAAAATGAAACCACATTAAAACATCTTGTTGCAGACAGACCAAGTGTGTAGAGTTTTCTCAGATTATACAACAACAACAACAACAACAACAACAACAACAACAACAACAACAACAGATGCCCAGGACACACCTATAAAAACTCCTGCAACTTGATCTCAAAAATAACTCGAGGCTTGGCTGAAACACGAGCTGAAAACCTAATAAAACAGGAAGACACTTGTGTGCGAGCCAATCACGCCTTGAGCGTTTTTTTGGACACAAACAAACAATCAGTGGTTAGACAACTGCAATTTTTTCTTGTGTGTTTATATCCGGTGGTGGATCGGCCCCTTGTGCACTTGTAATGTCCCTAAAATGCAGTGTGGTTTTATTTTCCAGGTAACGCTATAGCTACTCAAACTGCATCACCATTTTAAGCTCTTTTAAGAAGCTTTGCAATATAATATAAAAAAAAAAAATTGAACCTGTATGATGGAAACGAGTGTAACGTCGCACTGAACATAACATGATTTTCCCCACGAACGTTTTTCCCACTGCGGCTCAACTGTGCATTTTTAGTTTTGGGGTTAATTTAATTGGCCTTCAGAAAATAACAACTGGCCCTGGTGTGACAGCACGTATGCTTAAAATGGGCCAAAATACATATTGTGTTATATTGTATGAATGTGATAAGTCTCCTGGGTAAATTTGGGATTTGCACAATTAACCGACTTTATTTGAGATGTGTCGTGTGTGCGTGCGTGCATGCGTGTGTGTGTGTGTGTGGGTGGGCTGTTGTGTGTCCTGCTGGGTCGCGATGATCCTCTCGGACTATTATAACAAATGATGCTTCACGAGTTTGAACAAAATCTTCAAACACCTGCCTAAAAAAATAATAATAATTATCAGATTATTGAACTAACTTACTAACAAACTGAATCACTCTTGGTGTTACAGCCTCCTCACAATTACACCATTGACCTCACACGTAGAAATATGTTCCTAACAGCGTAAAGAAAGTTTCTTTTTTTAAACCTGGTACCAAAGCATTGCAGACGTCATCTGCACTTTCTGAAAAAAAAACTACCTCCTGTTGCCACAGTCAATGTTTCGGGCGGGGAGGAAAGGCCAGCGGTAACGTAATCTGATAAATCAGTTATCTTTAAAAGGTCAACACACCCAACCATATATCGCTTCAGTTTTTGCCCCCCACTTTGCTTTTTCTTTGATGTAATTAATGATTTTAACCAGCACAGAAGAAAAAAATAAAAATAAATCAGCATTCATCTTCATCCTCTCAGCCAAACCTGAGCCAAAAATGAACTCGGATGCCACAAATTGCTGCAGACTGAACTCACTGTGTCCCCCTTCTCTCCGTGGAGCCGCAGTGAAAGTCAAAGGCTCGGCATGCCAGTGGATGTCTGTCGTCTTGGCAAATGGTGGGGAAACTGGCAGACAGCAAAAGGGGGCTGAGCTCAGAACAATAGCGCAGACAGACGATGGAAGATTCCAGTCACTCATCAATTCCCCCCCCCCCCCGAAGACTATGTGGGGGGGGGGGGGGGGGACATGTGGGGGGTGGGGGGGGGGACACAAAAGCCACCTAATTACATTTAATCTCAACTTTAGATGTAAAACAGGAGGTTAACATAATATCACTTAACCATCTTCACGGTTCAGTGATGCCAAATGACTACGCTAATGAAAGCCAGTGTGCCTCTGACTGGTCATTTTTTTTGGGAGACAGGCGCTCTTGAAAATCCAATTTTCTGTGTGCTTGGTTTCTTTCTTCTTTTTTTTTTTTTCCTGACGTCCATTCACTTGTCATGTCTTGCGTCACGGAGAAACCCCCCCCCTGACGTTTTTTTCCCTGCCTCTCTATAAATCTACCATTTACAGCAGGTACAATACCGGCATAGAGCACATCCTTTCTGCATGAGCTCCTCTTCTGTGTCCAGGGCTGGAAAGGACAGGAAGGGTGGCGAGCAATGAGTTCTGTGCTTTTTGAATAATCGCCGGCTTTCTAATCTTGAGGAGGCGAGTACGCTGCAAAACACTGACAATAATAATGTAGCTCACAGGGGACAGAGCAGGAAAACCCCCTTTAAATTGAACGTTAAAATATTAAGCAAAGATTCACAGCTGGAATATATATATCTATATATATAGATAGGTATAAATCCAACATTGCTGCGTGGACTCGTATGTCTCGGTGGTTGACACATCACAGTCATTAATCATGAGACATTATTGCACGTAAGCTTGTAATGGCTCTGTACAGGTCATAAGAGAGGGGGTGTGAATGTGACAGAGAAATGGGCAATTTTCTCTCTCCAGCCTCAGAAGGCCTCTAACACTTCCCCACATATGTTCCACGCTCTCACAGAACCCATTGCAGGACTGGGTAGCTCTTATTTTTAAGGAGAAATAAAAATCTGGCAGCAAAAACAAAACAAACAAAAAAAAAAACTGCAGGCTTTGTGACAAAGAATGAAAAACCTGTTTCCGAGCCCTGTCGTATTCACACCTTGACCCCAAGAATGTTTACAGAGATTCTCCTGATGCATGAAGGGAAATGTCAGAAAAGTGCCAGAAGCGCATACTACATTAAACTATATTAAAAGAAAAGCGCACGCACACACACACACACACACACACACGTTCGAACATGACCTGTTGTAAACATGTTTGCAGATGCGTGACTTGCCCTCAGGCCGATTCTCACAGAAATCAGTGCGCAGATCTAATGAAGGAACCTCGATTCATTTTTTATTATTTTTTTAAAGACAACGTGAGGCTGGTTGTGACCCTCTCAACTACATCCCTGTGTAATGGAGAAGAGCACCGCAATTATCAAAAGCAGCGATAAAACATTACAACCTCATTATCCCATCACTTGAAACACTGAACTAACACTGGGATAGGCCGCCTATGGCCTTTTTTTTTCTTTTTTTTTCTGTCTTTAATATCTCGAAGTGGCTTTTATAAGAGAGAGGACGCTTTATTGTTGCGGAGCTCTTTAGTGAAATAGTTTGATATTTTCCAAACTTGGTGGAGCGTTAGATTTCAAGTCGTTTGGGGGATGGAGCGGGGAAAAAAACCCTCTATAAACTGACGTTGAGGAGAGAAAATAAACAGAGCTTTAAAACTCACATCTGGGATATGTATTTAGAGTGGCGTAAACCTAACATTCCTGCATGGACCTCTTAGTAGTAGGGTAATGTAAAACTTTGTTTAACTAGCTGTCTCTAATTTCCAGTCTTGATTGTGAGTTCATTATCTGCCGTGTGAGGCTCCATAATCATCGCACAGAGATAACAATGATATTAAACGGTCCCTGTAACTCCTGAATTATTCCAAGAATTCAACTTCACATGAAACAGGTTTTCGTCTCTTAATTATCAATAGGTCCAAAACAAACTTAAGCTAGTAAAATGAACCCCATTATGTTGTAATAGTCATTTTCCTTTAAGCCTCGTCCACCCCTCGTCAGTCTTTCCTCTGATATTTCTGACCTTTTGCATTCCATCCCTCCTTATGGTAATTTAGATCAGAGCAGAAATAAAGTGGATGCCGTGTCCCTGCCCGCGCCTTGTTCCAATACCCCTCCGCCAGCTACAGGCCGGTTCAGGCCTCTGGGGTTAATCTGCTATTTAGTGGCAAACAAGATCACACCGTGTGGATTTACACTCAACACTGTCCTTCGTGAGGAATGTTTCACTGGACTCTCATTATGCCCCTGACCTTACACTTTCGCAAAAAAAAAAAAAAAACATGTCCTGTGCCAAGATTATGCTGATTATTATTCAGAGCATTGGGCCATCACTGGCGTGAGCGTGATCGCCCTTGCCCTTTGTGCTCAGAGTGGCTAAGTGTCCTTTTTTCAAAAAACACCGTTCACTCGGCCGGTGCCCTTATGGGCCGCCATCACGATAAATCTGTACCCGAACCCACCCTAGCATTGGAGAACTCAATGGGCCAAATGACCCTAACTTAACCCTACTGCTGCCTTTTTTTTTCCCCCCCTCGGGGACTGAGTCCGCAGCACAGATTGGAAATGTGTGCCTAAACATCATTTTACAGTGCTTATCGAGTGTGATAGATCCGTCACGTACACGGACGCAATGTGTAACCACCTGGACACCGTGCACCACTGACAGAGTGAAGGCAAAATGTCATTTTTAAACCTTAAATGTACAATTGCTTCAGCCCGGGAAAGAAAATACAGCTTGCATGCGGTGGATTTTGCTTTTGTCTGTTTCGGTGGCCTTGACAGCCTCCTGTTGTTATATACCGCGCGCAGCGCTTTCTGTTCACCTTCCCTTAATCTTTCCTTCATCATTAGTTGTGCCACATTATCGGCAGAAAAGAAAAGAGTGTGTTCTTTGTGGCCATACCTTCCGCGTAAAGCTCCCCCCCTTTACTTCAATGGCCATTGCTTTGCAGAGATTGCTCATGTGAGCAGAATACTATTATCCTCAGCCCTGGTGACTTTCAAGCAAACTGAGAAAATAAAAGAGCACCGATGAATAGAATAGAAACTATTGTTAACTACTGCGCACACAAAGCATGACACACTTTATTCCACACCACTGTGTCAAATGCGAATCATTCCCAGTTACTCTTTTTCATATTCAAAAAATGATGGCTTTTGAACAAACAAAAAAAAAACAACTCTTCAAACCCGTTTTTAAAATCAAGGCCATAACGTAAAAGTAAGAAGAATATAAAAAAGGCTATTAAGAGATTGTCTGTAAAAGATAAAGTGTCTCGAAAACTTCACCTCCACTTTCTGCTGTGACCTTCATCTAAACTCAGTCATCCGCTACTTTAAGGGTGTTTGCTTTCACTTTTATTATCTTATTAGCATATGCGTCTGATATAGCTGCTTCCTGCAATGTCTGGATTTATGACATTACATATCAAATGTTAATTAGGTCTTTGACGTGTAAAAGCTGAAAAATAACATGTCGTAATACAATTTATTACTAGAATGTATTAATCTGGCTTAAACAAGCACGGAGTGATTTTGTTGAGAAGATTTTTCTATAATGTATATATTTATATCTATATACTGTATAATATTATAGCTATAGCATAGCAGCTGCTGCTCGTTGAGTAAGTACTGACAGCTTTAGCAAAGGACCAAATCCGCTGAAATTTGATATCAGGCTTTGATTTCAGGATTTAAAGATTGAAGGCCATTAACCCAGCCACTCCAGCTTATGTGCCATGGCTGGAACATAATGGGATCTGATCTAAAGCAGATGATGAGAGAGATGTGGCAGATTGTCACATGGAGCCAAAGGAGAGCTTTCCGCCCTCAGTGACGCGCTGGGGTCTACGATGACACCCTGCCTCTGGTTTTGTGATGCGTTGTTCACCCACGTCACCGGGCTCAATAAATCGCCAGGCCGCCACCGATCAAAGCTTGGTATAAGAAGCAAAATAAATGGTATTATATTCCAGAATCAAGTTGCCTTCCATTCAGAGTCTGCTGTTGTCTGCTATTTATTTGTCCAAACAGTATTAGGCTGCGTTATTGAGCCATTTGTGATCATCAGCCTGTCTTGGATGTGGGTTTGACCCAGAGACTCCTACAGGAAGCGGCGTTCCGAGGAAAACTAATGAGCGCCGTCTTGTTATGCAGCACAGTCGCCCGTGTCATCAATACCCACCAACACAATGGCTCCCAGGGATGAGATGACGTGACGTGTGCAGCCAGCCAGCCTGCGTGATGAGCTCAGGCTTATAGAACCAACAACCGTGTCCCTCTCTCACTGGAGACTACCACGCCTACGAACAATATAGTGGAAGATCAAGGACTTTAGCATTTTCATCTTCATCAACATGTGACCCCGCCGACTGCTTCCTGAGAGCCGCTTGGCCTCTGGGCGGACAGAGACACATGGCCCTCCTCTGAGGGCCTGTGGAGCAGGACATTAACAAGGAGCGTCGGTGGAATTACTCTGGCCTGTCAAGTCACTTTTCACTCTGCGGCGCTCGGAGCCTCCGACCATTGCGCTCCGGTACCATTATCCAATCGGGTGGGGTTAATTGGTATGGTGGCCGTGGCAGTCTACATCCCTCCTGGTGTAAACATTTATCGGCTCCATTGCATTGTGACTAATGCACAGAGATGTACATTCCTGGGAACTATATACAGACAAACCTGAAAACTCCCTCACTTAAATACTACTAACTTAAACCAAAGCCTCTCCCCAACTTGGACAGAGTCTTCACTGAGGGGCCTGTTTTTAATCACTCCATCTCCTTGTGGCATGGGCCGTGCACATTGGTGAGCGGCACAGCTGTGGAGAAGGTCACGAGAAGCCCCCGGGTGAGGGCAATCATCAAAGCCTCACCATCCAGGGCCTCTTATGCAAGAGGTTTCTTTCAGCCGACCGCAATTGTGTCGGACAATCCAGTTCTCTCGCACAACCTCCGACAAGAGGTTCCATGAACAGAGACTCGCGCACGAGAAACAAGAGCGGTACACAGACACACGCTAACATCCATAATGATTATTATCGATCTGTAATCTATAATGCTTATCCCTCTGAAGGGGGTCCCAGGGGTCCAAGCTGCCAGGGGCGGGATACCCGGCACGTCCAACAAGCAGAGATGATACATGCAAACAACCATGCTCACGTTCACACCCAGAGACAATTAACCCGAGTAAACAAACTTATTCCTCCGTGGGAGGAAGCTGAGGAACGCGGAGAAAATCCATTTTTCTCTAGCTGAAGTGGGATTCAAACCAAAAACCCTCTCATGCTGCCCACACACACACACACACACACACATATATATACATATGCTATGATAGTATGCTCTTTAAATAAAATCCGTCTCTGTAGTATCTGCTTGTCAGTTTTCTTAAAGCAACACTGGTGTATCCTGGGGGCAATTTGTTCACCGAGCGTCTCAGTTCTGCCCCTCACCTGTCAGCATCACTGGCCCACATGGGTTCATTTGACTTTAAAGTAATTGCTTCCTGGTTTATCTCCAGTGGCACCGGGGATTGGAGTTAGAGAGTGTGAGTCGGTTAAAGGCAACAAAACCACTTCAGAGGAGCGGACAGATTGTGGCTTTGGCTAAACGTTAATTAAGTAAACAAGCCATGTCTCATGCTTCAAGTCACTTTTCTTTTTTCTTTTTTTAAGATCATGATCTTCCACAAACCTTATATAATCACTGCGGGTTAATAAACACCACCATTAAAAGTGAAATAATGCATATATTGGTATTTCAGGATTTATTTTGGGGAGAAACATTTTAACACTAAACCATCGACTCATATTTCTCTCCAGCATATTTGCTGTTACACATTAATATGATATCACATTTCTAGAGGACAGGGTTGCTCAAACAGTTTCTGTGTGCACAGCAGCCGAACGGAGGAGTCAGGTTTTCCCTCTAATGTAAACCTGTGATCACGGTCTTCATGTGGAGTCTGTAGTTTGTGTCAAGCGGGGCACATGTGCACCGGGTGTGTTTGGACATGTAACGGCACAGATCAACCGACGCAGCGCAGAATAATAACCATTGTGAGCCGAGCCACTGATCTGGGTAAAATGTCAAGCTGCACTGTGCTAAAAAATAGGGAATGGCAGTCTTGTTTACAAGACATCGCGGGTCCCACTTTTTCTACAATCACAAAAATCACCAGACTGAAAAAATGACAAAAACAATGTATTTTTAACGGGAAATAAAGTCTGGAACATGCCGTTGAAATACGTCACTCCTCATCCCCGACCGGTTACCTGGGCTGGCAATCCGGAGCCACTTTCCACCAGGCGTTCGGCGTACTTTTACACAGAGTCGTGAAAAAAAAACAAAAGAAGCGCTCCATCACGGCCTCGTACCTCTCTCGTTTTCTCAATTAAACCCCTCAAGAAGGAAGAACAGAAGAAAACGACACATAAATCCCACCGCATTCTCATTAGCACACAAAAGGCCTCTAATAAAAGGCTGACCTTCACGCCGTGTTTTTTTTTTTTTTTTTTTGAAGGAACCTGCACTTTTAAAGTCAAAGACTTTATGCCAGATAAGCACTAGTGCATTTTAATCCTCTCTGTGCTGAGTGGGGCATCTGGTTAAATAACCCCCCCTTTTCACCTCGTCCCTTTGTAGTGGGGATTTCTGTTATGACTACGCTCCTCGCCGCAGATCCCCCAAGACCTCGGATCCACCAAGTGTATATAGGCATATTGTGTCAAGCTTAAGCTCCGGCTCCAAATAGCCTTCAAGGGGGCCAAGGCGGCACATTCCTGACCCTGGCGTGAATCCTCACTTCCTTGGATTACAAAACTATTCCGTTTTGCATCACGTGTTGACAAAAGCTGCAATTGGTCAGTTACGGTTGAATCTCAAAAACCAATTAATTTTATTTGTTCATTCTCCTTACTGAGCCCATGCTCTTTCCAACATTTTACAGGGTATCAGGCAAGATGCAGTTAGTTTGCCATTTAATGCCGTTTCATCTTCAACATTTCAGCCGCGTTTAATTACTTATTATGGATCTGAGAAGTGAACACCGACATGGTCAATGCACGTAGTGAGAAGTGGGTGGAATCCTGGAATGAACCTCATTATTCTTACCTTGCAATCTACACGCTGATACAAAGCAAAGAGGAGGGGGCAACCTATAGCTATAAAAGCTGTGAACATTAGAAGGTACGAGCCGATATGGCAGTACGTCCAATTAAAGCTGACTCCATGCCATATCGGAGAGATCACAGAAGGTGTCAGTGTATGACAGTTTCTATCTGAGGCAAGAGATCAGACGGTAGTTTACTCAGAGCTGACACACGGAAGACTCGGCGATGATGTAAACTGGCTCAACAATATTCTTTGCATCCCACCCTGCTGTAAATAATCCTTCACTCGGCATTACGCCAATAATCCAAAAGCCAAATTTTGTTTTTTAAGTCCTCGTCAAATGTGAATTCCAGGAGGTCTGAGGTCTGTTCCCCTCATGTTAAAAAAAAAAAAAAAAAAAGAGACAGCTTCAGCATTAGTGTGGACAGCATTTTAAATTAAGGATCAAGCGTGGGGTGACCTTTCTGCCAGTTGGTGTTAAAGTACTCAGAGTTACGGTCGTGTAGGATGACAAAGCTGCGAGGCCTCACGCTCCCTGCTTCCTGGCATATTATCGTCCTCTCTGCAAACCTTTGATATATTTGCATACAGATTTTTTTCCAACTTTGACCTTAGTTACAACCATTGTTCACATTTTTACCAATACTTCATGTGTCGTAATTATTAGACAGTAGGATATGCTTATAATTGCGTGAAATCTTTATGTCGGTGGCAATACAGTGTGAATAGACCAAGCTATGGATGCATCCTCCTTGGATTATTATTTTTCAACTAACAGTAAAAATACTTAATGGGTTGAGTATTTTTTTTATTGTATTAAACAATATTCTGGTCCCCTGCTAAAGTGCATTGTTTGCGCTGGCATTAGTTATGGGGGAGTTCCTGCAGAAAATGGATGAAAAAAAGAGAAAAGCTCTTTTTAGAGGTGGGATCCTATAGGATCCATATGTACTAACTGATCAAAAAACATCCTTTGGCCAAAAAGGCAAAGCCTTCTCATAGAAAACTGGTGCGCGGGGACCCCGCAGGATTTATCATGCAAAGACACTTTAATTTGAAGTGCCTATTCAATATTCCCCAAAGCGCTCCAGAGAAGATATTTTGGTTTTATCTTTGGATGCTGAAAAGAAATTCCACCTGATGGAATGACCTTACAATGTATATATTTTTTATATTAAAAACATGAAATGGATTTCTTTTTCTTTCTGGTATATTCATCTGCTAAATAACAACTTCTACACCACGACACCAACTTACCAGAAACTGTCTTCTAACTCCAAACCAGTCAGTCAACAAAATCTCATCACAATGCCTTCAATTTCATAAATTAGACCATTATGCTAATATTCTAAATGTCTGGATGTATTTATTTAGATTACTCATTGATACTGGAGGGATTAAGATAGAACCTGACCTTGTATTATTCATCCTATAAATATCACACAGGCTAAACCTAAACATTTTTTTTTTTATCTTGTGGACTTGTTGCTCCGTAGAAGCTCATTCTTGGTTTTTGGATGATAAACTTATTTTTACAATTCCTTTTAAATGTCACCATACTGTAACCATTTGGATATTTGAAACCATTCTGAGAATAAATGGCAGCGCATTCAGTGGCTCTCACGATGCATCAATGTGTGAGAAACTTCAATTAACATATGAAAGTTGGGCCACCTTCGTTGGTACGGGCGCCACGGCTGGGTATGAGTTGGCACAGCTGAACTATTGAACAAGTTCCTCAGCGAAACGGATGAATGTTCAGGGGAGTGATGGAGTTTCACGTGTGAGCGTGCCAATGCAGCATCTGAATTCAGTTACCTTTGGTGCAAGCAGCAGAGAAAGTATGTGCCTGCATAATGTAGGAGGAGATGATAACATTTGGATAAAGATTCAGGCTGCTGTACAGCAGGCATATCTGGAAACTTTCAGAAATGTAAGAAAATGATGAGACAGTACTATAGGTTCACAGTAGTAAGATCAGGACATGGACTTATAATAATAATAATCATAATAATAACAGCACTATGGTGTAACATGCCTGTAAAATGAAAATAGAGTTACTGAATTCAAACTATTTTGGCTATGTATTATTTAGGAGAATTGAGAAGAAAAAAAAGATTAATTGGAATTCTATGGCAATCTGTAAAGGTCCAAGTGCAAATTATCACTAATCACCTGCAATAAATTCTAATTTCAGATAGGGTTTGGTTTCATACTTTTCTTCTTGATCAGGCTGCAGGACGGCCGTCTCCTCGCCGTCATGGACATTAGAGGGCAATGTTGACACCTACAAAGCAATACATTTTGGTAAATCCAGGGACGACAAATTATAAGATGGGTAAAATATATGGACTGACATAATCTCTCAGATCTGCCCCACTGCGCGGTGCGCATCCAATATTTGCTCTACCGCTTCCTCTCCGTTTGAATTTTACAAAGCCCAGGCCGCGCCTTCCTGGCACATTTTGGACGACTACGACGTCAACACAAGAAGGCACCGTCAAAGCAGGAGACACTACTCTGTGAATCTGGACCATTGGCGTTCATCTCATTTGACAGAAGCGTCTCCACTGGAGCTCATTCCCACGTCAGCGTTAGTTCTTTGATGTCAGCGGGGAAGGATTAGTCCAGCAAATCGCAGCACTCTCGGAGAAAAGAAAGAGCACCCTGGGCCCGCTGTCCTTCCCTGCGCGCGGTGAAGGACGTTCCCCCTCTCCCTGACTGTCCAATCAATCAGCCCCCTGCAGGGAGAGGGAGCCTCCGTGTCCCTGTCACAACAAGTCATTGCCTGAGCCGCAACAGTAGCAGAGCGTCAAACTCCCAGCAGCTCATTATCAACCTCGCCCGACTAACAGTCTGCATCGCCGACACGTGCGTGAAGTTTTGCAGATCCGATATTTTAACCTTCTGTTGGATCATGCTGCACCGACTTGTTTATGGAGAAAGACGAATAATTTTGCAAATACGTGTATATATATATATATATATATAGACAAAATATTCATCACTTTTGGGGAGGCCATACTTGTTTTCTCCCAGCTTTTTTAGTCATTCAAGAGACTGCAATTTGCAAGCTTGAAAAGTAGTGAAAAATATAGGCGATTATGTGTCCTGTTCACAGTCCATCTGTTTAACATCACACTGGTAAGATGGTACGAGATAAGGTTAGACCACTAAAACACACGTTTACCCCTTAACATAAAAGCGTGCAGCTCTCAACCAAACCTTTTTGTGTGGAATAGGGTGGTTAGGGTTAGGGTTAGAAAGTGTGACATCGGGTAAAATCATGAATAAACTTGATTAATTTGATACAAAGTGAAAATATCAAGCACCAGCAAAATATTCGAGCACCACCAATCAGCAAAAGCATTTTCACTAGAGAGTAATCATTCGAAAAGTGCATGTCTAGGTTGTACGGGTGCAAGATGCATTTAAATGCAATGTGCAAATAGACACTGCACAGTGGTAAAAGAAGATGTCAAAAAGAAAAATGTTATTAAAGCAGAGGTTTTGGTGCAGTCCAATAAAAAGAATCATAATTAGTAGTCAAACCAGTGAGACTTGACATGTAACTACCGCCCAGCTTAACTAAATTAGAACTAAACTCTAGGTTGAGATGGAGAAGATTTGGTCAAATTCTACATTCCTATATGTGTGTGTGTGTGTTCAGGTGATGATGAGGATGGCGATGGACAGGAGGAAGAGGCGGAGCAGAGGGCTGCTGAATCTCTCCCTAAAAAGCTGTGATGAGCTGCACTGTGAGGCCAAGGGCGGAGATGGACACTTAGCTCGGACAATGGGTCATTGATGGTGATGAAGACCTGCTGACTGCATGGGAAAAGCACAAATAACGGCACTTTCCCTCTAATGTTGAAGGTGGCGGAGGAATAGCTCTGCATACCAGCCACAGCGTCAAAAACGGGTTTTAGGCATGGCTGCTACTCTAGTTGTGTACTTTGTAGATGTTAGAAGGGGAAAACATGTTTTGATCCAAGGAAAATTACCTTCTTAAGGGGAACAAAAGGCTTTTTTTTTTCCCCATCCTTCTTTGTTCATTGTTCTTGACTCAAGTAAAAAAAAAGGTCAGGGTTATGTATAATATGACATAATCAGGGTGCACACTGGCCCAAACAATGTTTGGTCTAGTTTTAAAATCTCCGTGATTTAATTGAATCACAATTGATGCTTCTCAGCATTAGAAACATAAAAGACATTTGTGTTCCCGAGGATGATCATTATTTTTTACCGAGCCAGTTCTTATTAGCACATAATTCATTCTCAAAATTTAATTTTAGGTCATTAAGTCCATTAAAATAGCAAAATAAAATATATTAACTCCACAGTTATATTATATTGGTAAATTGAATTGGAAGACATGTTTTACGGTAAGTCAGCGTTATTTGTATAATTACTTATTTAACATTTTGAGCACATTTAAACACCCCGGGAACCACAACCCTGATAATAAATAAACATTGATAATACATTTAATCCATATATTGAACTTGTTTATCTGAACGTTTAATTGAAACGTTGATATTTTACAGACCATTTTTTTTTATAAACTGCATCTGAATGCCTTCTGAAATGACCTCTGCCTGAAAGGTGGTGGACAACGGACCGTTAGGGGAAAGAGACCTGGGTCGCATGGAGTGCCATGAAGGCAGCACAATGCCAGAAAGAGACAGGTTAACAAAGGAACAGTTACAAAGTGAGAGTGGGAGCTTTTAGTGCTATTCCTGTCCTTTTTGAATGCAGGTTAGTGATGTGAAGCTGTTACTTGTCTGCTCTACTCAGCCTTAGGCACCATTTTCCCCTTTCTTTCTTAAAAAACACCGCATTGTCGAACAGGGCCTGCTGAAAAAGAAAAAAAAAATGGCTTTCTGCTGGCGAGATTGCCGCAAATAATTTTCAGAACTAGTGCCATTGCACAATGATGGCTTGAAAAATGTAGAATGAAATTATAAGCCCCCAAAAAAAAAAAAAAACATAATCCTTTTGAAAATCTGACACATCCCCGCTCCCTCTCTGGCAATGTGTAAATCGGAGGAAATGTTTTGTTGGGAGAAATAAATAATCTGAGGGATTGTGCCGTTGGGAGAGAGAGGGGGGTGGGGATGTTAAAGAGTACCCTGAAGGTTTCTCGGGTAACACCGAGAGATTTTGTTTTCATACCCTCCATGTGTTGTGCTCACTGAAAAGAGAATTATGGCCACATAAGCGCACTATGTTCATGGCGGTTATAATGAAAACCAAAGCTGAAATGAGTTTTGGGAGGGGGAATGTTGTTTTTTTTTTTTGCTTGGCAGTGCATGTTATACAGAAGCACGATAACCTTTACTGCAGATCAGACGGGAAATCCTCTTTCATCACGAGAGACGCGAGGGAAACGCACGTATCCCCCCCGATGACGGCTGGACGGAAAGATCGGGGATAAAACAAGTAATATTTTCCCTCCAAGGCTGTAATATAATGGCCTGGGATCTTAGTCGTGATAGATTTTAGCTTTGACACTGTATGAAGGAAAAGAAAAAAAGGAAAAATTCTCCCTGGCTGTCCAGTCTCCATCTGTGAGCGCAAACAACGGCGAGACGGGTCGACAACTAGTTTATTTGTTTCACATTTGTCCCCCCTGCTCCCTGTGGGTGACGCTTTGCACAGAAGTGTCATTGAATAAAACAGACAAACATTTAAGCCGGGCGCTGCCCTGACTGTAAAACAGTCTCTGAGAGCGGCTGCATCGATTTCTTGTCCCGGGGCCACACACAAACACGGGGAGGCCGGGTCGTGGAGTACCGTCTTTATCTCGACTTTCAATTGTTACTGTGACTGATAGGAGAGACGCGTGGCTAACATGTCCATCCTCAGAGCGGCCCTGCATTGTCCCGTGCACACAACCCTGCCAACACTTACAGTTTCTGACAAATGGACCGATGCTATCTGGCTGGACAGTAAAAAAAAAAAAAAAAAAAAAGGCAATTCACTGGGACGCCTTGGTATTTATAAAATGTCAACTTAAGTAAAAAGCTTGGGTCTCCCGCAAAAAAAAAAAGAAAAAAAAAAGGTTTTGCAATTAAAGGTCAGAATTCCTGATAAAATATGATTATTTTTTCCCCAGTTTTCTTTTCTCACACCGATAGCGACTTAGAAACAATCAAGGACCAGAGGTAAAGGTCTGCATTACTGCAAAGCTGTAAAATAAGTCTGAATGTGTGTGTGTGTGTGCCGCAGATGCGAATTCAAAGATTAGCTCTATATTCTCAAGGTTTGATACCTACAGTCCACAGAGCAGAAGGACGAATGCTAATATTCGATGTGTGGCCGAGAATGACAAGGAACCAATCTGTTGAAACCATTTTTAAAGCCGAACTCTGGAGCCTCACATTAGGTTGCGTTGTTTCTCCTCAGGTTTCCCACTTTGTCTGAAGGATAACCCATGTGTGAACTGTCTGAGCAATTTGTGACGTTGACCTTCCAGAGTAGATTATTGTTCTACGCGCCTGTGTCTGTCTGCCTCCCATCAGGCTTTTCCCTCGACGTCTCCGGGGCTGACAGCCGCTCGGCGGACAGTACCGGTGGGAGGAACCACTCAATCTGAGAGGACCGTGTGCACGATGGAAGCGCAGAATAAAAAAAAATAAAAATAAAGAATTCAGCGAAGGTCTGGAAAACATCAACACACCTGTTTCCACTCCAGTAACAATGTTGACAGGTAAAGAGAAGAGTGGCCTCCCTCCGGAGAGCATGACTTTCTCAACTGGCCGCCATCATCACAGGCAGGATGATGGTGACTGGTTCCCAGGTCGAAACAACACATTAAACTGGTCTCCATCTCCCGCACCCATCATATTTTCAGGGTTTTTCAGCTTTAAATATAAATCATCTCCCCATTTGCTGCATGGACACATATATGCTATGGTTCATTTTAATCTATACAAAGTACACGTATTAAAACTGATCACACTCAAAAAAAAGAAATGGCCAGGTCACTTGTTTTATTATAATCCTTTTTTTTCCAACTAACAGAATCCAGAACCTGTTTCTATGCCACGTGAGGCTACGGAATTTAAACAACCGAAAAGTATGAGCCATCCTCTGGCATTTTAAAGATTACACTGACTGAAATATTAGACTCAGGGTGGCGATGGATTGTTTTTTTCTTCTTCTTCTGTATTTTAAACATCACTGTTGGCTGTTTTTTTTGATGAAGTCGAAAAACCAGATGCATTTCACCACTCGCTGTGTCGTGTCTCAACGTTTTCCCTATAGCCACAGGGCAGTGCACCATTTACAGATTGTGTTTTTGACTAAGAAGCGTCATCGGGGAGAGTTGGGTGGGCGTGTGGTTAAAAAAAAAAAAAGGGGACGGGGAGTTGTGGACGATAGCGCAACATTTCCAGCTCCTGAAAAGATTGGCCTTGAAACACCGGGCTGTACACAACAACGCTGGGTTTGGGATTAATTTGAGCCAAACGACTCATGATTAATCATAATATTCATGAGGCTCCGGCGACAGAGTGGGAGTGACCTTGACTTCTCCCTCAATGTGCTTATACCAGCCCTGCAGTCGAGACATATCAAAGGGGACGGAGTCCAGGAGATCTGGGACAGAGGCATCACCCACATCAGTCACACACCTCTGGGCCAAAGCAAGACTCCGAGAGGCTCAACCACTCTCTGGGTGAAATATCAGACCTTTGGTGGACTTCCAACCAGGGGGCAATTGGCTATTGAAAATAAATACAGCTATTAAACCAATCAAAAAAAACAGATTGTAAATTTCTTGATGAAGGATGTTCTTAATAATCAAAAAACAAACATTTGTGATTAAGCTGGTTCTCTGATTTACAGGCTCTGCACACGAACTGGCTGTATTTCTTTTTTACGTCGTCACAGTTGAATGTGAAAACATAAGCAGAGAGAAAAGAGAATAATTTAGGAACGCTAAAATTATAGATCATGCAAATAAGAGCAAAACTGTTGAGAAGACAAATTGGCTCACCATAAAGTGGCAGTAAAACTCCAAAGGCCCTCGGACAGACCCACGCTTCATGCCACAGCCCAAACCAAGCCAAAATAACTCATCTCTTTCTCTGGCTACCGAAGCAGCAGCGCGAAAGATTAACATACGTTTGAGCGCACCATGCCCTTTCATTCCACGCGTGTCATCACCGTCTGTGTGAAATTAGCGTTTGATTAAATAAGGCGGCAGGTAATTATGTCACAAGAGCCTGGGTCCCTCTACTACTGGGAATCAAAGGCAGCTTAAAAAATGCCACTATGAAGCCGGAGAGAAGTTCAGACGAGAAAATGATGGTTATCAAAATGTCAATTCGGCTGACTTTCGACCTTAAACTGAACTTAATTAATCTATGCTTTGTTAAGGGGATATAAAGCAATTTTTATAATAAAAAGTATATGAAAGTCAAAATAATGATTTAAATAAGGATTTTTTTTGCACACTAAAAGATAATCATTATATACAGCAAAATATTATTAACATTTTATTAGTATGACGCATACATGATCAAATCTATGTATATGTATATATATATTATTATATTATTATTATGAATAGTGTTTAATGTTTTATTTATTGATATACTTTACACACTAAAAACGTGTAAGCTGGTTGGTCTGATCTGATAGGATGTGACATATTTTGAAAGGTTTTGCTGCATTTGACGACCGAGTGATGACAAAACGTTTAAAATTCTACACGTCAGTCCATTCTCATATCTAACATCAAATTGCAATACGGCCGCTGTATGTCACTGTCATGAAAACACGCTTGATAGCATCAAACCAAACCTCAATTTTTTTATTTTTTATTTTTTCCTCAATTAGGACAGCCAAGCCGCATCAGTCCCTGTGAACAATATGGATTTTAATGCATCGGTGCTTTTTCAACCACAATAACATATCTGGTTTATCAATATGACTGGAATGCAAGTACCGGGCTATAAATAGTTTTGACTCCGCCTAATTTGTTTTGTGCTGTCTCCTGTTAAGAATCGTATTAATAGGGAGTGTTACTCACTCAGGCCATCCCATCTCTCCTGCACTGTCTCCCGTTTCTGTCAATTTATAGCACTCCGAGGGAGGCACCTGATGACCAGCTCAGCCTTTCTCGAGGTGCACGTTCTGCAGCGCCAGCATCGGCTGTCAGGGACATTTAACACCGAATCTGCATTATTTATGAGGCTACCTTTGAAATGCTTTCCGTAATTATGTTCCAAAAATTTCCATACAGAACTCGCCCGGTCCACTTTATAACACCCTGAAAACACGGCGGCCAACGCGCCAATTAGAGCAGACGGAGTTCGGTGTGTGCCCAAGCCCCGGTTGCGACACAGATTGCTGATTGATGGTGTTTTTCCCTTCAACCACCTCGCAACTCACATAACAGATAAATGAGTTTTAACCAATTTGCCACACACTTAAACCGGTGAGGTCTCCTTGGTTACATTTTCGTCCAATCACAGAGCACGCCGTCTGTCCTCACCCCCCGTACCGCTCAGCCCATAAATGGCAGATTAAGTTAGGGGGACTTGGATAGATCCATTCTAAGTAGCCTTGGGTTACACTAAAACAAGCAAAAATAAGGCAGGAACTAAATTACCTTTGTTGGTGCCTGTAAATGATATCACTCAAAGTCACTTTCATCAGGGGGGGGTGAACTCCAATTGTTAGAGGAAGTGAGGCAAAGTCATGGTATCTTTACTACATATTTAACAAAAACATCCGCTCTGGTTAAACGGTGGAAATGTGTTGTGTTGTCAGGCAGATTGGATCTACATTTAAAAAAACTGCAGAGAGTAACATGAGTAACTTTATATTTACATGCAAATGTAATCAGCTGTGTTTTATTTACTGTAAGCACAGAGAAAACACATTCTATAACCAGTATTAGAAAAAAAAAACAGGCATCCAGAGAACAGAGTTTCCCCAACAATGAAAAATAAACTAAACCACGTTTCCGCACAGCAAGATAATAATAATAATAATAACAATAACAATAACAATAACAATAACAATAACAATAACAATAACAATAACAATAATAATAATAATAATAATAATAATAATAATAATATCCACTTTCCAAATAATACAGAAATAATCAGGTGCTCCTTCAGCATCTGCCAGAATGTGTTAATGCATTTAACAATCTGCAGTCTGTCCAGAATCTGAGAGACTGTGGGGAAAGTGTGACTGCAGGGTTTTTTGTGTGGTTTTATTTCCTTTTTCTTTTTTTGTTTCTTTGCCAGCGGGCTACCTTTTAATGCAACTCCGTCAGATTTCACTGACATTTAAGCCATGGGCAGGCGTAAGAAAAATAACCCATGTGATATTTTTACATCATTCTGAATGTCATAAGATAAATCACAAACTTATGCCTCCTCAGTATGTGGAAGGATTTTTAAAATGGCTCACGATTCTCACGGGTTGTACCAAATGAGACACAAAGCTGGTTAACGGTCTCGGGTAATCACAGTGTTAGCTAATGGAAAGATATGCCGTCTGAATAAGTGAAAAGATCAAAGTAGCAAAAAATATATTGGGGCATATTGTGGAGAACTGCTCAGCCTGTGGAATCAACTGCTCTGGAATATTAAAAGCTGGAATAACTTCAAATCCGGTGATGTCATTGGGATTATCTTGGATTGGACTCGAACATTCAAATACCAAAATCTGAAAGTAGACCTAAAGGAGATGAAATTACAGTGCGAACCAGGATTTGCAATACGAGCAATGTGTTGTTATTTTAACCTGACAAATAGGCTGGCGAGAAATAAAAAGTGTGAGCGTGTTGGACTCCGCTGCACTGATTGCGTTTCCTTTGAAAATCAAGGGAATCTTGTAAATCCAGCAGCTCTGTGGAAATACGTAGCTAAATCGCGCCGTCTTTAAGTACTATTCAATCCTAGTGCGGCGTTTAATCCCCAAACAGCACGGCTCAAAAAAAAAGAAAAAAAGCAAAAAAAACATTGAAACTGGTTTTACTGGTTCTACTTAGTGTTTGGACTCAAACATTACTGAGTCGAGACCTCTGTCGTCTCTCCTCAGATATTACTTGCTACAGAAATGGGCTGATGTAGATTGTTATCTGTGCATTGCAATGGGGACTATTTATCAACATGTGACGTACTGTGTGACAGTAGAGCCAAGATAAGAGATATTGTGACGCATCCGGGCTGCTCTCAACTTTCCACCTCATGTCTCACACCCTCACACGTCCCAGATGCCTTTGAATATTTTGCACAAATTCAGAAAAATGACTGGATCTTAATGGCGCCGCTTCCATAAAAAAGAGGAGGGGGGTGGGTGGGGAGTCTAACAAATCACCTCTGAGAGGCCGGAGTGTGCCTGGGCGTGAGGGGGGACGGAGATGCAGCGCGGACTGTGGAGAAGACACAAGGGGGAGGCGGGAGGGGGGTTAAGGAAAATTCACATGGACAGAAAGAGAGGGAGAGATTTGGGAGATCTAAAATAACAGTGACGTTGTCTCCAGACAGCACTCATTATTTCTCCATTCAGGGAGCTCAGTGCTGAGGGGACACGGCTGAAATACGACTTCAGAACCCATTTGACGGGAGGAGCAGAGATGAGGCGGTGGATTTACAGTGCCATACAGTAAGCGTAATATTCTAGCGCTGTCCTCACAAATCAGCGCACCGGATAAATCCTGCGACTTATTTGCAGAGGAGAGATATTCCCTGTTTGCTTAAAGGAAGAGGTAGGGAGAAAGATAAAGGCCATTTGATTTAAGGAGCCCAGATCAAATCTTGTACCAACACCAGACCGGAGTACGGGATCAAGTGCCAAATGATGTGTGGGCCATCAGAGCCAAGAGACAGGGCTCTGTGTGTTTAGGCTTCAGCGGCTTTTGGATTCATCCACATGAACAACTGGTACATTTGTGACGCACAATGACCAAAGACGTGACCGGACAACTGGCTTACACCTGACGTCCTTAACGACAACAGAGGGTGGTTTTTGCCTCGTTCAGGCTTGGCGAGGGTCAAGGAACACGCTGTGTGGGAAGTATCGCTGATTTATAGTGTGTTGATTCATCTAAATTGATTGTCAGGTCAATAAAATACCAGAACATGCCAACAATTTTTTTTTTTTTCACAAAGTCCTGTTTGTCGTTTGCAAAGGCATGAAATGATTATTGAATTAATGATTGATAAATTACCCAGCGATGACTGGAAAATCTGGCCCATTCATTTCTGTCAGGTGACTTATCAATTCCATTATGAATCAGCGAATCATTCCGGCTGGCGGGCCATCTATCAAAAGCAAATGCAAAACGCATTCTTCCCCCCCCCCGAATTCAAACGTCATTTGTTCAGATAGAAATCAAGCATGCGGTCTACTACAGCGTGAGCTCGGGGAAACCAAGCAACTTTTAGTTCATTGGGAGTCACTGTTGCCTTGCTCCTTTGCCGTGATCCTCTCGAAGAGAGTGAGCGTCAGGGCGGACAGTAAACAGGTCTGAAGTGCAGAGTGACGCCAGAATCCTGCTGAGCGCAAAACTAAGTTGGTGAAGGAAAAGAAAGAAAGAAATAAAGGGCAAGATAGAGGAGACCTGCATTGTGCGAAGACAGGAATAAGTAGGAAAACAAATCTGTGGGCTCGACATGAGTGGCTCATATTAATCAACTCAATGACGGCACACGCCAGTTGCCCTTTAAAAATCCCAGCTGTCTCTGGGGGAAGCGCTCGCTGTTAATATTTAATACGGACACGTGTATTGTCACTAATCAATCTGTCATACAAATTAGTTCCAATTAATTCAACGGCGGGTCAAACAGTCATCTGATTAACATGAAGTGCTGACATCAGTCCTGTGGAATCTTTTTTTTTTTTTTTTATTATTGTGGCGGCCTCTCTTCTTCACACACGCGCGCGCGCGCACGCACGCAGTCAACTCATTTACATATTTCCCCTACCACATCAAATGTAAATCGTGTTCCAAAGTCATGGTTTTGTTAATGTGAACGTGGCACCGGTGCTTTTAGCGGGGTCCTTTTTATTCCGTCTCTGCTGCGCTAAGCATCCGACCGGGCCGGGTGTTAAACAGATATCTCGAGCCGGCGTCAAGGTGGCGGCGCATCATAAATATGTATGTACCTGAGGCGCCGGTGGAAAGCAATAAGACATCATCATCACAGAGATCACCCCGCCTGTCACTACCCTCCTCAGGGCCCATTAATAAACACTGACAATCAGAGCCCTTGACCTGCCCCTGCCACCCCCGGACGGGTGAGGAAACGGAGCATATCTATTCCACTGATGGGCCCTGAAAAAGGGAAAAGGGAAAAAAACAAAAAACGCCGCCGCTTTATCTCACAGGGCTTTTTTACATTTAGATGAAATTGATGACCAACGCTTCCTTCCTCTGATGTCCACAACCAGCTTGCCAAGGGGAAAGGATTTTGATAATCATCAAACTTCATATATCACACCGTTTATAGTGGCAGCCGCAAAAAACTAAACAAGAAAAAAAAAGAGATGATCAGCAAGCTTTTGATGATGATTTTTTTTTCATGACAGGCTGTAGAGAGCAGGGAAAAGCAGAGGAGCGGCATATTAAATTTGAAAATGACCTTAGAGGACGGTCCATTAGGAGACTGATGAATGCGATTAGATGGTGGGGCTCAAAAGGTGTTGGGCTATGGGAGCCCTCATCAAAACACCAAATAAACCGGGATCAAAAAAGAAAGAATCAATAAACCCAATTATTTAAATAATTAAGTAAAATAACCCACATTTTCAATTCCAAAAATACAAAAAAAAAATGTCAAAATGCCTTCTTTAAAGTCAGATGTATGCTTTTCATCCAATTTACACTGTATATGCATATCTGGTCAAAATAGGTAGTAAAAAAAAACATGTTCATATGAGATTTTAAGGCACATAGCATGGCTTTTCATCCGAAATGTTGAAGGTTCATATTGGATGGTGGTACTTAGTGGTTCTCAGGAAGTCGTATATGGAATCTCCACACTTTGGCTGCAGTCTCCTAGTCTCCTAGACGTATCCCCACAACTCCACCTCTCCTCGCTCTCTCCAGCTGCTTATCAAAAGGACACAGACCGACTCCACCTCAGCAGAGGAAAATAAATTGACGCGCTTCCCTTCCTCCGGTACGCACCCTGTTTGTTCAAGGTCCACCTGCGCCGGCTTCCTAATTTATATATAAGGATCCCGTATCAATGCTGCCAGAACTAAGAGATAACAAGCTTCATTATTAATACCATAAATAAATGCATAGACACGTCAATTCCTGGAGTTCTGTGAAATCCAAACACATATATATATGTATATATATATATATACATATATATATATATTTGACACAACAGGTGGATAAATACGGAGCACAGAGCTACACCACACACCGTTTTAAATCTTATTTTCGGGTACCTAATCCCTCATAGCAGCAAGAGGATACGCAATTTATAAGTCAAATAATAATCAAATAAATATCCTCTATTACTCATTTCCTTTTAGAAATGAATGAACTTGCAAACATTTTTTTTTTTCCCTTCTCACAAATTCCTCCTGTGATGTTAAATGCTGAGTAAGTATCACTCTTTTTTTTTTTTAAATGTGTTTTAAACATCATGGAGTTTTTTTTGACAGATGCTCAAGTTGAGCCAAAGGTGAGAGTCGAAGGAAATGTCTGGGTTGCTGCATTTTTATGCAAACGTCGACCCTTGTTTAAGCAGATAGGGGGGGGGGGGGGGGGGGGGGGGGCGGTTTAGCCTCTAGGAAGTGGAGGCATCAGTGAATGAAGAGGAGGCCTGTCACACCGGAGCTGTTCTCCTCCACTTGTCTGAGGGCATGAACCTTTTTTTTTTTTGTTGTGTCCCATGCCTCCACACACAGGGCTCGCACGGCTCCCACCGCCAGCTGCAGGAGCCCCGGCATCTCCTCCTCAGGCCTCTATCCAACATCCTCGCCGCGAGATGGGATGCCTTCCTGTTTTCTATTCATGCAATGAGCCTATTGTAAGTTTACATTATGAACACATTTATTTTCCAGCTCTCCTCCTTGAGGTTTAGTTCAGTTGCAGAATATATATATATATATATAATACAAGTAAAAGAAGTAAAAGAACTGACTCGGTATTAAGTGTGTGCAACAAATCATTCAACTTTACTCCTCCAGGCCAGAGCTTCTGCTTCAGGGAAGTGGGAACATCTCCTCTTATAAAGACAACCAAACAAATAGATTGCAAATTATTCCAATGAGTCATAAAACGACTAAGACGAGGCACAACATGACGGCGAAGGGATGGAGAGGAAAAGGGACAACGACGATATGCGAAAGCACAGGGAAGCTCCGAGAAATGACCACAGGTGCCTTTAGACATTTAGCCACTGATTCCCCACCCCTTGATTTCCCAAAATACCAGCTGGGGTTGTTTCCCTGATTCGATATCACTCTGATTCGGTCACGATTTAATAAGGGATAACTCGGATAGAACACGAACAACAACTTCAGATTTAAAACCCCGTCCGGGGGGCGGCCAGTGTCAATGAGACAGATTCTTACAAGGAGAATTCAATGGTAACCTAATTGCCAGCGGGGCTTGTTTGGCTAGGTCAGGATTTAGGCTTAGGTCTTAAAATCTGTTCAAAACAATTCTTGGGGAGAAAAAAAAAGTAACTGGAAGTGTACACCAGAACAGAATTTCACAGAGGTAGCACGTCTTTTAGCTCCCCTCGGCTCGCTCTCCTATTAAGCCCTGATTTATGACTTCATAAGTGTAATTGCTGAAGGGCAGCTGCTCCGTCGCATGATTCCACCGAGCCGCTCGGGTTCAACTCCATCACCTGCTGTTCTGCTTGGAACCAGCCGTCACAGCTTCTGATAAATAACACCGTGGTGCACATCCTGGCTGTGGTGGAGAGAGAGAAACCGCAGCGGGAAATGACAAACGCCACCAGTGTGTCCTGCTTCATTGGGTGTAATTCATCATATATGCAGAGTGGATCCCCCGCATGAACCCGGGGATTTAGAGATGTAATGAATGCTATAACAGGGAGGGCCCCTAATAGGAGGAACCTGGATGCGTCAGATGGCTGCCCGCTGCGTGCCGTCATTTTAATATATGTGTACACTCAAGAATATCTGAGACCTTTGTGAGGAGTTTGCCTTACCCCACCCCACCCCACACCCCTCCCGCGCCAACCGCGCTTTGCATTTCAAATGCAATCATCGACGTAATTCTGCCGCCATTTATTTTTTGAGTGACGGCATGAAAGTGGAGTCATGACTGTGAAAGAGCATTCCATCGCGTCGTCACCTCAGATTCCAAAACAAAGTTACCCCGAACATAGATAGAGGTAGTTGATACTTGATAATAATGTGTTTAGAATAAATAAAAAAAAAACAATCCATATTCTGCCCTCCAGCAAATAAGATTGTAATTGTAATTCTAGTCCACAATTTATTGGGCAATGGCACTCAAAGAAAGAAAGACCTGATTGTAACATCCAAAGAATGAAACAGGCACAAGAAGGAGTTCCAGAGCGCTACAGAGCATCTGTAATGTAACACAGCTCATTTATTGATCCTGGACATCGGATCCCTGTGTGTGAAACCATAATTGATCGGTTCCCCCACTGTGTTTTGGAATCATTAAACTGCACACACATCAGTAGCTGCTATTGTATGGTGCTAATCGGTTTGTGTCTCTGTGTATGTGTGTTGTAGTGGATTTTTCTTTTTTTTTCTTTTTATAGATGTTCTAAACTTAACCCGATATGATCACTTTAACAGTGGAACTGTGGATGTGTGTTTTGCCAGGTCTAAGCAGTGTACTTCCCTCTGCTTTATACGCTAAACTGGAGCATTTTTAACAGACACGCAAGATCAAGGGACTATCAAACCGTACTGCAATGTAAAAGAGATTCACCCATTAACATGTAAGCATCGAGATGCAGATACATGTTTTAAATGTATGATTTTAAAACATAAGGCCCATTAAAAACAGATAACCACCATAGAACTAATCAAAAGGTGGTCTTTTGTCAGTTTGTGATGTCAGTGAATTATTATTTCATAATGAAATGGGCAAAAAAATGGCCAGAGGAATCATGGTTTGTGTATTTAAGCAATGAGGCTCTGACAAATTCATCATATTAAAAAATGTAAAAAGATCACTATTTAATCTAGAACCAATCCAGATTCACTCTGGTGAAAGCCTGCACTCACACCTGGCTGTAAATATGTTGCGTCTTCCTCTCTCTATGCACAACAACGTCTGTGCTAATAAACGACAACACAACAGGTGGATTCAGCCCATTTACAAAACTACAGACTTTATCTTCTACGGGGCCAAGGCAAACATTTACAATGACTCCATAAGAAATAATGAGCACGGGGGAATGTACGTATCCGTTTTAAAGACGCATCACTTTCTATTGTAATTAGTGCTGCATGTAGGAAATATTTCGGGCCCAGCCATTTGTCTGGTCTGGTTTCAAAACAAGTCATTTAAGTGCAGGACGAACGAGCGCAACATTTGTTCCATCTGTGACAGCATTGCTGATTAGCAATTACTTCCCCGACAGCTTTTACACTCTCTTCCATCACGGTGAGACTCTGTTAAATCTTTCTTAGGCTTAATGGGATTAAATAAACATATGAAAATGGAACCCACTGGTTTTATCAAGAAAAAAAACAAAACATCTGAATATTAATATTTTTCTCCCAGTCCGCTTTTTGGCTATTCATGTCTGTGGGTTTGAAAAAAAATTGGACGAAGGCCTCTGAACCATGCAGCAGCGTGATTCTATGAGAATAATACAAGTTAATGTTCTGTAAAACATGAAAATGTAAGAAAATAGTCCACAAAGGTCAATATCTAACAACCATTATAATACGAAGGTTGGTACACGCCAAAAAAACGTGTGAATATCAAAATCCTGGCGAATCAGCGCATTCAAACCCTTCCGATGAAAAGTTTTAAATCTACACTGCAATTCACACCTTAAATCACTCCCGAGTTGCACTTCGGTGGTCAGCGAGAACAAAGTTTTCAGCTCATTTAAAGTTTCTCTTTAGGCAAGAGAGCTTTAAATTCTTCGATTCTTCTTCTTCTTTTCTGTTTGTTAATGTGCAGGTCACAGTTGTTAGTGCTGATAAGGATTTAATGCAATCAAGACCGACAAACACTCGCTTATCTAAATAGTAATCAGCGCAGACATATTCTACCGTCTTCATGTTGCTTGTGCTATTTACAAAAATGGACTTTGATCTCTGCAGACTTGAAAAGATTGAAAATACTGTATTGAAATAAATATTTAAAAAGGAAATGTTTAAGCTTGAGAGAAACTAGAGTGTGAATTCAAACATTACACCTCTCTCAGCACTGGTAGCCAATGGGATCCCAGAAAGCATCTTCACATCGTCAGCATCAGTGCGCTTTTTTTTTTTATAGGCACTAAACACTGTGCAACAATGTAGAACTTATTCACACTATATAAGTAAGTAAGTAGAGAGGAAAAGTCTCAGACCACCCCGTCAGCACAATTTGAATATGGTAAAAGTTTGGCAACGAGCCAGTGCAGTATATTGCTTTTTATTGATTTTCTTATCTTTAATTACAGTTAATAAGATCAAATTAGGCAAATTGCTGTTGGCTGAAATGTAGGACTCAAATGACTATTCAGTGAACATACGCTGGGAACATCCGAGTATTTGTTCAACAAACAAACAAAGAGACTAACCGTTTTCACGCATCATGCCTTCCACGTATTCAAGTATGGCATGGAGGACAATGGTCTGTGGGTAAAACCGTGTTCACAGTGTACGTGAACAGAAAAGCTACAGCCATGACTCAGGAGTTTTAAACTGCGAGAGACCTTGAGCAGGGAACAACCGGTCCAGCCAAGAGACTATAATAAAATCAGCTCTGATAACCTCCATACTATATACTTGGTTTATTGTTACCACAGTCAGGTAATTATTTAAGATTTGGTTGTGTTGTGAAAGGTCAAGTGGCAATGAAAAAGAAAGGTTGCAAATCTGGATCTATATATAGATATAGATATTCTGTTATTTTAGTTTTTCTCTGCACTTCCTCTCCTGACCTTATATAATGTGTTTTTTTTCCATCATCATCAAAAATGCTCCATTTAATCGTCATTGCGTTGCATCAAGGACAAACGCGTTCGAATTATGTATTGCAGATGATCAAATGGGGGAAAAAACTGATTGAGCTAAAATTGAATTTAATTGACAGGCAGAGTTATAATTAAGGCAAAACTAGCATACGATGCATTTAATGTCTCCTGCATATGTTGAGCACACAGGATAAAACACCCCCCCCCCCTCAGCCATTTGCATGATTATGAAATATTAAAAAATAAAAATAGCTGCCAAAAAACACACCACTGTCACTCAAACGACAGGCCAGGATGGGACCCACCAGGAGGGACATGCCAGTCCAAGTTGTAATGAGTGAGCATATGTCTGTACATGCATCGTCGCTCATGATTCGATCAGTGGAATTAAACTCCATTCAACAGACGTACAATAGATCACATTGTACATAACCTGACAGGCTCATTCATCACCCAATGGCGGATTCCTTCCCGTCAGTGCCCGCCCCTCAATCTGTTCTGCTGAGCTGCGCTGATTGAAATATGAAAGCATTTGTTTTGGTGCAGGTAGTGGGACTTTTTTTTGCCCACTGGATCCGAACACCAGATTCCGTAATGAATAATACTTCGTGGCCGAATTAAGATTATAAATTGCTGCAGACATAATGGAAATAAGTGCCGACTTCATGAGCAATTCTACTTGACCTATATTGTTATATTACTCTATTGTTTTTGTGGAGATGGAGCACATGTCGCATTTCTCTCTGTCGAGGTTTGTCCTCCACAACCTAATATTTATCGGGTAAAGTATTTATTAGTAATTCAAACTATAAAGAGACTCCGAAACAGGGCCGAACAGCCGAACTGATCATTTCTTTCTAGCCCACAGCAAATAAGAGTGTCTGACTTCAAGCATTCAGTTGGCGCGGCAGAAAATTAATTCCAAAACTGAGCCAGGTGATGCACAGCTCCAAATAAACAATAGTTATCAAATAATTTCCTAACACCCCTTATATCCTAATTAGGCATGTTTACTTTGGCAATAATCATTTCCAATTTCACGCCATTTTAACTTGAAGTTAATTAAAACAAGGTTGTTCATTAGCATGGTTCCAGATCTTTCCCTAGCCACTGCACCTGCACCATAATGCAATGCAAATAGGTCCCGGGGAGGGGGAGTGGAGTGCTTTCACGTTCCCTTCAAGGGAATCTAAAAAAAAACCAAAAAAAAACGGCCATTACAGGAGGAGAGAAAACAAACCATAAAAAATGACTTCCAAATTCTCACAAAACACGGATTGAATTTAGGTAATTAGCCAGAGTTCCCATTCACGGAGAGAGACGCATTCCCCAAGCATCTTCTCCGTTAACCACGCACGTACATTTCATTTTGCATAAGGGCATAAAAACATTAATTAACATATCTCCAGACCCCTTGGCTTCGCCCTGCCCTCGTGTTGTAACATCGTGGAGATAACGGACACAGGAACAAGGTGCTTATCAACATTTTAAATGAAATGGTCTCCAGAGGGCTTTGTTTGTTCCATGAAAAATAACCCAATTAAAAGAGGCTTGACAAATAACCTTTGAGGCAGAGAAAAAGAGAGCGGGGGGGAGCGGAGCAGGGCCTGGTAAACAGCTGTCCTGAGAAACCAAACACAGAGGTTCCCTGACTTTAGACGGCGCTCGTGTTAGGTCACGATTCAGAGGACGAACCATTGTAGAAACGAAATATAATTCCCATCGCCTCGGATTGTTTTGTTATCTCATCACAGCTTCTATGCAATCCAACAACGTTATACCTCACACAAAGCATTTCTACGGGAAAACGTAGAAATGCGTCGAGGTTTTGGAAAATAGATAGATAGGAGATAATTGAAAGGCTTGGTAAAAAAAAAAAAAAAAGCCAAAGTCATAATTGTGCCAAGTGAGACCTTTATAAATAAAAAAGGCCATTACCTTTGTCATGTGAAAATTCAAAAGGACAAAGGATTTATATTGACCTCAGAAAAACCCCCAGACACCCTTCGCACATTTGTTTGTGCCGTTTCCGGGAAAAATGTGAGACTTTTATGTCCTTTGTTGTTAAGAAGTAACAATCGGTAACACAGGTTCCTCCCCCCCCCCCCCAAGGTAATCAGTGGGTGGGCCCCCCCCCCCCCAAGGTAATCAGTGGGTGGGTCGGCCTCGTGTACAGTGTGTTTAATAAATCAGGATAAAATGCTGTTTTTCATAGTGCGGTGGAGGATCATTGCAGCGTTTTTCCTCTTTTATCATGATCTGATCCATGTGAAAAAAAAGTCTTGTGTTCCACCCTCCTACATTTTGAAATAAATGCACTCTTGCTGCCCACAGAGGAGAGGAAACCGTATCAGCGATGGCTTCATTACCACTTTATTTCAGCTTGCACTGAAATGAAAGTGGGCTGGTGCTGTGATGTGACACGGTGTGGCTCATGGCTGTGGTTAACGACGGAGCCTGTGTTTCCTTTGTGTGTCGCAAGCCGCGTGCGGCATTCGGTGTCTTCATTACCGGGGCGAGGGGAACCCTCCTTCACATCGAGACTAGTTCGGTTCCCAGTGTGAGCCTTGGGAGTGGGGAGTGTGGGGGGGGGGGGGGGGATTTCGGTGTGACCGGGGGGGGGGGGGGGGGGGGGGGGGGGGGGGGTATCTGGTGTTCCACTAGCCTTGGCTTCACAGACCGCGCTCCCTGATTGATGTTTTTATAAGTAAGACCTTGCACTGCTTTCCCCCTGGGCCGTGCCTATGCTTCCTGGCATCAATCACATATCATTTCCATTCCTGGGCCGTCGCCTGACAGAAATACTGTAAAGGTGATCTATGTATGTGTGTGTTAAGTAATTATTAAGTGTCCGGCTACACTAATAAATCACTCGCATCATACAAATACCTCTGCTTCTGCCCTCTCTCTTTTCCTCCCCCGCCCCATTCCCCATTAGGGCTCTGTGCATTTTCTCATCCGTTTTCTGAAACAATATCAAAGCGTCAGAGTAATAGTTGTGGTACGCTCCATTTCTCTTTCTCAGAAGTACAGTTGGTTTCCAGGGGGCTTTTAATTGCAGTGCAACAGCCAGAGTGAGGGGGGGGGGAGTGAGGGGGGACGCGTTAGGAGGCCTTGGAGTGCGGTGGCGTTAATGAGATGGCTGCCATCAATCAAGGGCTGCGGGAGAGGACTGTAAATAAGGCTGTGATCGAGGGGGGTTCCCGGGCCACTTTACTTCCTCACATTTGACTTATGTAAACATGTGTCAAAGCGGCAGAGGTCAAGGGTCGGGGCAAAGCTCCTACAGATATGCATTACACAGCAACGGAGAGAGAGAGAAAGAAAGACCATCTTCATTAGTCCCACAATGGGGAAATTCAGAGACGCCCGGCCTGGACTGTGGACATCTTCAGACCCACGTTTAGATTATTTATTAGTACTAATGGTGATTATAATAAAATGTGTTGTTTTTTTCTTTCATGGAAAATGGAAACTTTTGTCCATTTCCGTGCACGGTGTCAACCTAAAATGCATTTTAGTGGTTTGTACTTTTACCCCAAGAACACAAAATGCCCGAAAAAATGTCTTGAACCACTCCTGAGGCATAATTAACTTTCCGCTGACCGACTGCATCCCTGTGTGGAATACGGTATTAGTCAGTTTCCTATAATATATGTTCATACTCGAATGTGTTGGAAGACACACCGAAATCCTAAAGGATCATGATCACCAGGATAAGTCCGGCATTCTCCGTTTTTTAAGTGGACGGCAAAATGTACGGCACATAAAAACCAAAAGAGCTCATTATGAAGGAGATTCTTGTCATGTTAAATTATTCATGGATAACCTTGGCCTTACCCTCTCACATCATTTACACTTCGGAAGCCAGACGGAAGATACCAACTTGCGAGGACGGTCAAAATATTCAATAGTGAAGGTTTTTTACCGAAGAAAAACGATATCGAACTAAATGAAAGCACAATTCATTGTGGAAATCGGCGGTTTGTCAGATTTATAAAGGCTTTTGTTAAAAAGGTGCATGTCGATACGATGCTTTAGCCAGTGCATCTCACTAACGGCTCATTTCATTCATAAGGTTAATCAGTGCGTCACACTTAGCATGCTTGTACAGTAACTCCGCCAGGCCGCAACAAATGGTCCATTCTCATAATTCAGAAAAAGTAGAAACTGCTGAATAGTCTGCAGCTCAGCAAATAATAGCTGTAAAGTCTTGCAAGTACAAATCTAACAAAATAAGAAAAGGAAAAGCATAACATCAGCTCCAAACCCTGGAGAGTTAAACAATGCACCGATGAACGTCGGTGTAAATCAGTGCTCGGCATTCAATCCAAGTTTGGTTTCAAGATTGAAAACAACCCCTGAGCCATGTAGTGTGAATACATTTACTTGGCCGAAAGTATAGAGTTGGTCTGTGGTATAAATATTTGAGTTTCATGCCACTTTTAGCCACTGCAAATGAAAAAAAAAACATCCTTTAGGTTCCGTAGCAGCTGTCACTAACTTGACTTGATAACAGGTCGAAATTAAACCGCTCCATCGTTCGTTGGCGGGCTCTCTGCACCGCCACCGTAGCTGACGCGCAAGCCGCCACACTCACGCGGCCGCACGAGCACACGTGCGCTTCAGAGGCCACAAATCCAACCGAGCGACGCAGCGTTTCACCTCACGGCACAGTCGGAGACGTCCAAACTGAACTTTTATGCAAATCTTTCGCTTAAGATTCAAAAGTATTTGGAGAAAAAAGAAGCTTACACAAACAGGGTGGGGAAGTTAAACTAGCAGCTTCTCCCCTCTCGGCGGGTCACGCGCACAATTGAATCATCATCTCGACTTAAATGACGTGGGATCACACTGGCTGTCGGCAGATAACAAATAGGACACGTCTCAGCTGAACACTGTGATGATTAACCGTCAATGAGCCCAAATTGACCGGGACAATTTTACTTTTAGTCCTGCCGACGTCAGATCATTTCATTGAATTTATGATTTAACATTTTATTTCCATAATTTGGGGAGCGCAGGTCACTCTGCCCCAGTCGTACGGCATTACTTTCATTACTCTCTGAAATTGGGAGCCTCGGGAGGAGAGGAAAAAAAAAAAAAAAACACACACAACTCCCCTGACAAATAAATAAATATATGGATATGGATTTATTGCTGCTGTGTTTTACGGAGCGGACCTGCTACACGTATGTAGCTACATTCACGGTGTATTTGGCCGGAGGTGTTTCCGAGTGCACAGCCGGGCTGCAGCTGAATAGATCAGGTAGAAAATGGAAGAAGACTGTTGTTGCCCACATGTTGTTTTTGATGCTGTCGTTGGAGAGAGACAGATTTCGTACAGCTTTTTGGTATTATTATAATATAGTTTATTATTATTATTAGTATCAGTTTTCAGTGGTACACTAAATCAGTGAAAAATGATTTCCTCTCTCTTCTGTTAATTTGTCCACTGCTGGCAAAAAGGTCCTGGCAGGAAAAGTTCCGGATAAAATCCGGAGTGAGACATTTAGGTCCTCTCTCACCTCGCCACAGTGGGCTGTGGGGGGAGGTTGGCAAGTTAGTAAATGTTGCCTCTGAAATCACAAAATCATAACTGTATCCAAGAAGCCAGAGGTTTAGGTGTGAGATGTTTTGATTTTCTGACGCTCATTTCTATAACCTATTAAATGTCAGGAATTTAACACATAAAAATAATAAGTATACTTCCAAGGTGATATCTGCCACATGGTCGCTCGGGGGGACACACACACGCGGTGTGTGTTATGTGTGCGTGTGGATTGGGTTGTGTGGCGAGTTTGTGTCCAGGGCCTGTGGTCATGATAATCTGTCCACAGCAGCATCTGGGCTGCTCCCCGTCTCCTACATCTCATTCATTAGCTGCAGCTCTCCCTTCCTGACCCCCCCTTCTCTCTCTCTCTCTCTCTCTCTCTCTCTCTCTCTCTCTCTCTCTCTCCCTCTCTCCTCCTCTTCCCTCCCCCCCGCTCTTCTTTCTCTCTCTCTTCCCTTTTT
>JAFBJU010001743.1:209830-348288 GCA_016785305.1 Colistium nudipinnis
TCTCTCTCTCTCTCTCTCTCTCTCTCTCTCTCTCTCTCTCTCTCTCTCTCTCTCTCTCTCTCTCTCTCTCTCTCTCTCTCTGCTTCACTTCACACTCTTTGAAGCCTGGGAATATTCAAGAAAAAATATTAATTCAACAGCTATAATCACACGAGTCGGACTGTTCAGCTTTCCCACATTTTTTTTTTTTTTTTTTTTTTTTTTTAAGTTTTTAGTTTTGCTATTAGCTGTGGAGCAGATTGTCACGGAGCCCTTGGTCTCTGGAGGGTGGTTGTTGTGAATAATTACAAAACGTCTTGATCAAATGTGCTTTTGTTCCAGGAGAGCGTAGAAATGCGAGGGAGGTAATGAAGTCACCAGAGAAGATCTTTCCATCATGTCTTAACATGTGTACTAGAAAGCTTTCTTTATACTTCCAACCCTTAGGGTTCAGAAGGCCCTGGATTTCTCGTCTCAGTATTCCGGCATGCTGTTTACAACGCTAATTAGCTGAAAAAAACAAAAAAAACAACCACATATACATTATTGGAAATATTTCCCTATTTTGTAGGTATAATTCAAATCAAACAATTAATAAACTAAAATATGTATATTCATCTATCATTGGATAACATCAGTTTACCTCCATCTGTAAAAAATATATATACATTATTTCCAAAAGAATTACACGAACGTAAAATTCTGCCTTCACCCTCTCCTGAGAGATGAAGATGTTAAAAAAGATCCACGCTGCTTCGCGATCAAAATCTTACAAGTTCACTTAGACGCTCGTTTGGATCCCGCATAAATCCTTGAGTGATAGGTTTGCTGTGTCAGCATAAAACGTTTAAAAATATTTCCAGCTAAAATCCAAAACAATTATCGTCTCCCCTGTGAGTGCCTGCCGTCACTCGAGTTGTCATGCAGAAAGCCATTTGCGGCCCATTATTTCTCTTGTTTACCCTTTCTGATGTAAGCCCGACAGTGTCCGTGTTCACCAGCTGAGCACCAAACCGAGTCTAGAAATGGATTTCCAGGTGAGCAATGTGATAATAACAGAAAAGACCGGTAGAGGAGGCAAAGGGGGGAAAAAGCTGGGCTTCATCGGTCTTATGTCCAGTTTGTGGAACACACCGACCTCACACATAATTGCTCCGGTTGGGGAACTTCCACGGCACAACTTGTGTCACATACACAATCACAGCTACGTCCCGAGTTTATGTCCAATTCTACTCGCCTGCAGAAGACGATAAACCAAAAAATGGCGGCTGTTACACTGATGCAGCAGGATTTCTTGCTAACAGCCCAGTCTCCATCCATGGCCCTTCCAACTCTGACAGCTGACAGACGTTTTATGCTTTTTAGGTATAAATCTAATCATTTCTTTCATTTTTTTTTTGCACAGCTGTTGCTTTTCATGCACATGTATAACGTTGATGAAATAAGTGCTGCCCTCGTATTGGACATTGAGCATTTTGCAATAAGATTTAAATGGGACAGCTCATAATTTAGACCCCCTTCTTGACTTTTTCCACTGCTTAGCCTTCTGGACAAAGTCAAGGGAGAAAATAGGAGACCTTTCTGCAACTGTGTATCGCAGGCTTCTATTTTCTTTCCCCATGAGCTTGTTAGCAGATGTGGGGACATGTGGGTGTTTTAATGGACCACAACAAGCTGTATTGCGTTCGTTCCTCCGGCTCCGAGGTCACAGTTCAAGCTCGGCTCGGCGTGACCTCATACTCGTCGAGCCGTGACTGCTCTGGGTCTGCTCCGCGAAGCATGTGGCCCGATGCGATTCTGTCCCTGTGCGTGCCGCTAACCGCCACTGCCTCCGTGACCCCTTCATCTTCATTACCATGAAGAAGAAGCCATTCTTTCCTCCCTGTGCATCCCCCTGTCTGCACCCCATGCACTTTTGTCTGCAGGGAAAAAAAGAGAAGCATTGATTTTTTGATTTTTTTTTTAACTGCCATCTGATTTCGCGGCCCTCCCACCGACGCAGGGCAGGGCTGAATACCTCAGACTTTCAGATGGATTTGAACGAGACCTTGTCCGCCCTGCCGTCGCCATGGCAGCGGTAATGATGGCAGCAGCGCCAGTCATAGTGCACAGCGCGCAGACGGACATCCATATAGATAAGAGGAACAAATGACACCCAGTGTCTTTCGGCGTAAATTAGTGTCCATCCCCGGGAATTACTGAGCCAACCTATGACTCTTCTGCTATTATCAACAACACCGTGACCACAAAGCACGGTTCACCTAAAAAAAAAAAAAGCCCACACACACAAAAGCCCTGTGATAAGACTACAAGTGGAATCTGAAACCAAGTAACCAACTCTTGATATTTACGCCAGCCTCACAAATACCCCTCATTTTGCAACAACTTAAAAAGTGTCGATAGGCCACTACAGACATTTCATGCAAAAAAAATACTGTGAATACTTTGGCATGATTGGGAATCCTTTATACCGAGAAGGTGCTTTTCCCCAAATTAAAAATAGCCAACACAAGTGGCCATAAGACACGATTTCCTTAAATATTAAATTGCAAATAAACTAAATGTGATCATTCATTCGGGGCTCCATACTGATTCGTGTGTTGACTCTTAGCATAGCACAATAAAACAATATATTCTCACGCTCACGAGTTGAAGAAGTGCAACATGGCAGTTGGACACGCGTTAGACAGAGGCACGTATCGTGAGTAAAAATGAAATCTTGCAAAAGTAAGAAAAGGGAACATTTCACAGTCTTGGAGGCCTATGCTATTTGGACTTTATCTCTTTCAGCTGCTTACACACACACACACTTACACATCAAGCAGAGATGGGTTGGATTGTGATTCTCCAGTTTAAACAGCGGAGAGGGTGGAAGTCTCAGAAATAGTTTTCTGAGGCAGTTTAACATTCAGGGAATGCAGCAGCAGCAGCAGCAGCAGCAACACAGAGAAGAGTGAGAGGGGCTGAAAAGGTTTAGTTTGCAGAAACAGCTTTAGTGCGGGCGTGTATGTACTAATATAACCGTTGAGGTTGCTCCGTAATAATTAGAGCGCGAGGACGGTTCAGTGGGTTTAATAATATTTCCAAAATCAATTTAGCACGGCTATAAATGACGCTGACTGCAAGACAGACAATAAGTCATGCAAACCTCATTAGGGTTTCCTTTTGTGAGTGTGCGTCTGCGGTAGTTATTGCGTTTAACCATAATACAGATTATGTGATAATAGCTTATTAAATTCAAAGTTCATTGTGGTCGTGGAAATTAATTTGAAGCGGGGAGCATACCTTTCTGGAACATTCAGGTTTGTCAGACTTCCTAATTGTACGGCTGACAAAACAGAATTACGCACGAGATCAGCCCATAAAACAGCGAGACTGCATTATTTAGCTGCAGTTTTTTTATTTATTTTTTGACTATTGCACACATTGTGAGAACCCCAGCGCCTGCAGCTCAATCAGCGAATGTTAACTGGAGATGAGAAATGCATTTAAATTCAGAGCATATCCATTAACCATAGACATTTCTTGTCTTTTTTTTTTTTTCCCAGTCACACAAAGTCAAAATCAAACACAAAAGTTTGAATATGGGTTGCATTACTACCGTAATTGATAAGAGTGACTTATTGGCTCCACTTCACTTGCTACATTGCTCAGGCTCCTATGGGCCCGGATGTATTATATCTAAATCTAAATATATATATATATACATTCCTCAGCTGTGCTGTGTTACACGGATAGCAGACTCAGGGTTTTTTTTTGCCACCATTATAACACCTAGACACAGTACCCGAGTATTATTTTCACAGCACCACAGTCCAGTCAAAAGAAAAAACTGTGCTTATAATTTTATTGCACATTTTGCTTTTTATTTACGTCAGGCCACCTTCTCCACTACCGATACAGGTCACGGGCGCACGCACACACACGCACGCGCACACACACACAAGATTAGGTTACTGAAGTTGACAAGAACTCAATAAGGAAAAAGTCCTAGAAAAACAATATCTGCTCTGTCAGCGGTTGTTGTTTCACGCGACCCCAACATGCGTGTTAAGATAATAACAAATTGTTAGACACAAGCTTAAAGGAAATGCAATCTATCTCACTCACAAGATTCCGTTCATCAATATCATCCAACATCAACGTTTTTTGGTTAGGTCTTAAAAAAAAATTAAAAAAACAATAAACTGAAGTCTGACAGGGGCATTCCTCCCTTCCAGAAGTAAAAGGGCTTCATACGGGACCAGGGATACTGCATCCTCATCTGACCTATTGGAAAAACCATGGAGGCTTTATAGAAGCTGATATGTGACCCGAATTTTGAAGTTCTGACTAGTCTCTCAAGGCTTTCCATTTTAACACACGTCAGAACCACTGGCCCATAATCATGATGATATACTGTGGGTATTTCGTTGTGTACAGGTACAACAAAGGCACCTCCAAAAACCCGGCAAAAAAAATGGGACGCAACTAACCAGGGCACAAATTTATTAGTTTAGCATCGAACTCGCACCTTGAAGGGGACTCTATCGAGCCAGTGGACTTCTGACACCTGACGGAATAAAAAATAAAAAAATCTCTCTGCATCAAATGTACAATTACCACCGCAAGTTGGTTTTGTCATCTGAATTTAAATTTTCTTTAAATGTCAAATATTTGTGAACAGCAGTTGTGCCTTCAAAACACTTAATAAACGAAGGATGTACAGTAGGCATTTCCCAGTTTGGAAAACGCTTGGCCCTCACTGGTCTATATGTAGGAAATGTGTTTTTCCATCTTTGTTACCTGCCATCTCACTCAACGCCCATCTTGCCTCATGAGAACACATTTAGAGCTCTTATCCTGTTAGTGATTTTTTTGTATACCTGAGGTCTTCTTAGACCATCACTCCTCCTGCATTTCTGAATCAAGGCTAAGGAGCTAAAAGCTTCTCGCGTAGGTCCAGGTCTGCATGCATCTCTCTCCATTAGCTGTGCTAGCCTGTCCCCGTCTGATCAAAGCCCCCCCCCCCCCCCACACACACACACACACCAAAAAACGCAAACAAACACAAACACACACACAAAGCCACACACGCGCACATTCAGAGTTGGAGGTTGCAGATGGGCAATGTCAGATCGCCATGCTCTGTGGGGGAAAAAAAAGCAAGAGAGGATGACATCATGCCAAAACAGCTCATTAAAGGCTATTAACGTGTCATTTGATCCAAGTGGATTCTTTTCTCGATTCTTCTGCTTAGTAAACAGCTTTGGGGTCACGTCAGGCTAAAAAAAAAAAAAAGGACAGGAAAATGAAGCAGGGCCACTCACCCTAATGGGGCTTTTGGGACTGATGGAGGATAATGTGTTGTGAACGATCAGAGAACAGGATTTGAATCTAATTATACACAGCAAAGAGCAGTGGATGTTGGATGGTCCCGTTTGCGCTTCTGGGAACATACATCTTCTGAGGAACAGAAAAAAAAAATTCAAATGACTAAATGAGACGATGCAATGAGCTGTGCAACAAAAACAGTCATTTGTCTTAAACAAATTAACAATATAGTTATGGGCCAATTGCAGAGTTAATTTTAAGTGATGAAGGAATTTAATAGTTTGATGAGCAAAGGAACCACACAAACATTACCAAAAAAGAACTCGCTAATGAACATAATCATTCAATTATTACGTGATCTATTTTCAGAGCAGTGATAGTCTGAGTTGAATTCAGACTTAGTAAGAGAGTGAAGTGGACTTAAAATGCATGTAAAGTATTCTGTCCGTGATGTGGGGCTTAAAATCCTGAGATTTGCAGATTAAAAAAAAAAAAAAAAACGCTTTCTAAATCCATATAAGTGAGTTAAGATCTTTTTGCTCATGAACCTTGAATGGAAAGTTAACTGCATCCGTTTGAATCACCGCGTCTGTGACGCAAAGAGAGATAACAACTTCAGATTTCATGGTCACTCGCATTTGAATTCAATGGAGATTGTGTGACTTAAAAAAAAAAAAAGGGGGGCCACGGCCTTTTAGTCCGTTATGATGTTACCGATGAATTAATTTTTTGATTGTGATATATACGGGACGATGCGGCGCCATTCAGCTGTTTGAAAAGCTGTCGTCTGGTGCCTCGCCGCAGACGGCTTTATAAATCAATAAGACCGCACAAAGTCAGGACAAGGCCTTAAAGGAGACTAAACACATGATTAATATGGGCTCAGGGTTCTGAGAAAGGTCAATTTGGTAAAAGTATGCATCGGTTTGAAGCAATTACCAGCGGTGATGTCACCCCACCTGCAGAATTATAGTTGCCATGGATACATGCTGAACAGGAAACGGGGAGGTTTACCCTGCATGACAGCACCTTATATGTATTCATTACGTCTCTGTTTATTGTTAGGGAAAGTTGGACACATGGATTTTTACCTTAATATTCCACCAAAGGGAACCGGATGGATGACAGGATATTGCACTCCCACTACACCACATGGTTGCACATAACCTCTTTCACTTCAGCAAACAGTTGGAACAAGAGCGTGATATATACAAGCAAAGCAGCAGTACATGCCTAGTCATGGCAACCAATAAAAAGCCTTTGAGTGACACCATTTTACCATCAACAAAGCCACAAGCCATGATTGAAATAAAGGAGAATCGATAAGAGTCTTATAACTCCAGCTGTCTGTGGGCTTGCAACTCACCTTTCAATGCCTTGGCCTCAAAATAACAATGACATCAAAACATTTTCTTCAATATCTTAGAAATCAAGTGCACGTCCCACCCTACCCGTCAATATGTGCCCAAAGGGCCCAACATTGTCCATAGTTGTTCGGCCGTATGGGAAAACTCCCAGAATGCATTATTTGCACCATATACTCATGTCGTTTTTTTTTTTTTTTGTATTTGGAGGATTACCTGGTTTATAGAACCTCGATAGATGGACGACCACAGGCTTTTATTTACAATAAAAGAATTAGATATAATTACTGCCAATTATTGAGCTAGGCACTTCAGAGCAATACTAGGTCCACAAAGCATTTCACATTTGGTACATTAAAAAAAACAAAAAACATTGCATTGCTTATATACAGTATACACATATGAACCGCATGGTATGAAGGGCCGAGCGGTGACCCCTGTATCTATTTGGTGAAATGTCAAGAACCATGCTCCCTCCAGCCTCAGGGCCAAAGATAGGCATGAACCAAGCATTTTAATTTTTTCATATCATACTACTCAGCCCAATGGAGGAAACCTCAGCACAACAATGTAAAAGTTACACCTGATAGGCCGCTCTGCAGTGTTCAGACTTCAAATTCATCCCTGTGATTATTTTAGATTGGAAAGGGTAAGCTGGAAACCCATTTGGGGTTCTTTCGGAGGAGTTCAGCGTTACCACACGGGCAGAATATCCAATGTGACATTTAGTCTTAGGGCAATATTTCTGAGATATGACGGCCATTAATATGATTTGCCAACGTTGTAACTCAACAGATATCAACACAAGGTTGTGACAAACACGACGATAAAACCGGATTCCTGTGTGGAACCGATCTCAGAGCAATGACACAGCCGTCTGAGTGAGCAGGTTTTTTTTTTTTTTTTAATTAAAGCCCAAACATAAGAGTTATCGATAAAGTCCTCACATCTTAATGCCTCGTGAGCCGCTGCCGTGGATGCGAGGAGATCGGTGGGGTTATTTACACCGTAAGGGCAGAGTTAATCTGCCTTGATGCTCTCAGATCTCCAATCAAATAGAAAGAGTTTGTAAATACCACGGAATAATCCACCCACCCCCCAAGAGTCAGGTGAACTCTGCACACAGATAAAGAGGAGTAGTTGATAACAAAATAAATAAAAAAAGAATGACATGTGTTGGCAGTAAAATGTTCCAAATTCCTTATATTTGCTTTAGTGGAAATATAAAAAGACCAAGCTCGTCCCTACTAAACCACATAAATAAAACACCCTAAATATAACTGCTCAGGTGTGAGACTACCAGTCCAAAATGCATGGTACGGATATCAAACTTTTTTAAGCTTTGATGTCCAGCTACTGTCCTCAGACGAAATAGTTTCCAGTAATCCTGTTCAAAATTTTTACATCCTCTATACCGGGGGTTGAAAAAGAAGCGAATAAAAAAAGAAAAAGAAAAATATCTATAATTCCATTGTCCAATCTCCAAAAGAAAACCAATCACACTTTGGAAGCAGGTTAAAAATATATATATTTGATTCTTTAACGCGCCACGGTCTGTATTCATAGTTCCTGGTTTTATTCATATCAGCCAGACCACTGTGAGAGCCTTAAGGCCGAAACCTCGGCTGAAAGGATTAAGTTCAAAGGCGGGCGAGGAAATGACTCGCAGACTCAAAGTCTTCCGCCGCGCGCTGGTCCTTCTTAAGGCCACCAGACCTCACCGTGTCCCATCTGCCGCGAGCTTAGCGCTCCTGAAGCTTTTTTTTTTTTTTTTTTCCCCATTTTGTAAAAGTGGCCTCAGTGTAGAAGCGATACGCTTTGGTGTCATTGAGGTATTTGAAACTTTCTGTAGGACTTGGAGATGTTCTCCACATGCTCTGCAGGTATAAAGCCAGACCCCTCTACCCACCCCCAGCCCTCAGATGGCAGTGAGTGCATTTACCTCACAGGATGAAAAGGCAGATTTTTTTTTTCCCCTCTGGCACAACTTTGGAGCACGGTGATATAATGGAACTGAAAGTCGTCGTAGATAATCCTGTTAATGCTGTGATGGACAAAGAAGCCGAGACGCACAATGGAAGCAAATGTCCAGAGGCCATGATGCTGATGACCTGCACCAGACCATGGAAAGAGCTCCGTGTGACAAACGGCTGCAATCTCCATTCCTTGATTGGTGTGGAAATCATTGGGCGGGGGGGCAGTTTCACCCCAGGCCGCGACAACGTGTTGTCGTCCAGCTCATCATCAGCTTAACAAAACAAAGGAATATATTTGGGCTTTTTTGGGGGGCAAAATTGGGTGAAGCAGGAAACCAAGAAAGGAGCACAAATTCAATTCAATTCAATTATATGATCACTTTCCCAAAAACAACAAAAGCTCAACCCCCCCCCCCCCCCCCCCCCCATCAACTCTCCACTTTAGACAAAAACACAAATCCAAGTTCAAATCTAACAACAAAATAAAGAAAGAATAGCATGCAAAATGGAAGTTAAGGAAAGCTCCCGTTAAACGCTTTGTTATGACAAGAGTAGGAGTGAGAATTGCTAATGCGACTCTTTCCCACTTGTTTTGATAAAGACGCATGGGAAAGGTTGACTGATCAACAATTCACTTAAATTTCTCTGCCACAGCAAAAATATATATATATATATATAATTTAAGATGTAGTTTGAGGTTAAAAGCACTGCGGCAAAACAAATGTTGGTGGGAGTGAGAGTGTGTACCTATGGGGAAAAAAAAAAATAACATAACACAAACACGTATGATAATGGTACATCGACATGACATGTTCAGACTTCCTCTTCCACCAAAGAGAAAATCATTTCACTTCACTTCCACACGACTGTCGCATCGTTTCCATACAGGAAGTCAGCGAAATCACCGGCGTGATTACCACTTGTGTTGTAAATGTGTTATCTAACAACAAGTCCATCACCAACATGTGCAAAAACGGGATACGCGGCTTCATTTTTGCATTCTATTGTCCCTCATTTATTCAATAACGTCGAGCCATCAGTGGTCAGGCATTGTTCCACGGTCTGTGTGACGAGGAAAAAAATAATCATCTCTAATCTTCTTAGTGTTTGTTTATTACTGCCGCTTAGCATTAGAGGAAAACCATAGGACGACAATGGATGTTCATTAAACGGTGATAATGATTTTTTTTATTTCTCACTTGATTTGGAATTTTCTCCATAATGCACCACAATTACCCTCAACTAGTTCCAAAAATATTTGCAGCACACAGCTAATTAATATTGTGTTATCTGTCCATAGTAATACAATGATGGATTTGATTATTTATTTCCCAATTCTTATTATAGACACTTATTGAGTAGTTTCAAATCTTTTTTCGTGGATTTATGGTTTGACAAAGTCAAAAACAGGTCATGATTTATTAATTTTTTTATAATATAGAGTATCTTAATCGTGTTCCTGGAACCCACAGGAGCCCCTCCCTCAATTTGGGTGGGGAGGTTACAGCCCATAATACTCCCTCTGCTACTGGGACCAGCCATGATTTCCACATCCGCTCCAGTGTTACCGTGGGCTGGGACCTAGTGCTCTCTGTGGCTGGGTGATCCCACAAGATCTCAGCGGTGTTGTTCTCCACCAATGTCCGTATCAGAAATCACAAGTACGTGAACGTGATGGATAGACACAGCTGGTGCAGAGGCAAAAAAAAAAAAAAACAGAAAGAAAGAAATAAGAAATGTACTCGGGCAGAGGAATAAAGTTCTGCATTCCTTCGAGAAATGCTCTGGTGAATTAGGGATGACAGATTATCCATATTTGTATCATTGAATATTGTACTACATGTTCAGCATTTTCACACCAAGCACTACACACAATGGCGTACGAGATGAGACGAGTGCCTCACGGGACACTGTCAAATTGACAATCCTCATAAGTCATTAATATACGGAGGGTGACTTAGCACCTATTCAATATTCAACAAAGACATCTCACATCGATTACAACTCTTTCTTTCAAAGTGCCTCTTAGAAAAAAATAAAATAAAAAATCAGCCATTCAGTCCGGTTGTTTTCCCCTCATTCAATCACCGTCCCCGCTGGACTTCTGTCTCTGATCAGCGGGACCTGGTTTTTACAAAGATTACTTTTTGTCTTCTTTTTTATTTTATTTTATTTTTTTAAGAAAAACTCTACGTTATTCTCGAGAGAAAAATCCCCCTATGAATAGGGAGGAGGAAGTGATAAAGCTGCAACGCTTCCAGAGGAATCGAATGATTTAGCTTGACCTTGGAAGTCAATAGCCGACTGACATCTCGCTCTGTGTGTGTGTGTGTGTGTGGGTGTGATCCAGCATAAAGCAATTGTTGGCCTCCAGTTTTTTTTTTGTTTTAAATATGGAATGAATAATCTCAGTTGGAGTAGATCTAAGGATATCCGAGTACTCCAGTCTTTTTTAGTTTATTTTAGAAAATGACTCATGTAGAACAAATAGAGCAGGGACATGAGCTGTAGACTTTGAAAGTGAGTCACTCAGCTTTTTATTGATCATCTTTAAGTTTCACAAACACCTAACGGCGTTCTTAAACACCTGCCCCCCTCCACCCCTTTTCTTTTTTTTTTCATTTTGCAGTCAGTGGGTTTCACTGTTGATTTAAAACTCATCTAATTAATTATTCAGGGTTATTATTTTTCTACATTGAATCTATTTCCTGCATCAGCGATGCCAGTAATGGCTCCCAGAGGAATCTGGAGTGCCACGCTTTCACCTTCCCTGCTAACACACTGCCCTCATAAAAGCGCTGCACACACGCACGCACACACATCAATGTTACTACGGTTCGCAGCCTTTAGCAGAGAAGTCTTCTGTCATTTTCTGTTTCCCGGCAAAGTGCTGGGTCTTGTCAGTTTGCTGTCCAGCTGACGTAGTTTCATAGTTGTGGTGCACGACAAAGTTGGTGAAGTTACAACATTGGTGAGTTTGTTTTTTGGGGGGGGAGTTTGATCCATGTGCTGTTGCTTTTTCAAAATGACCTTCCGCAAACTGTTTCCATTATGGGTCCAACAACCCACCCCAACCTTTTTTTATATATATATATATATATATATATATATAAAATCCAAAAAACACCTTCACAAACTCACTGGCTTGACTTTCCTTCCTTCCTGAGACAGTGGCCTGGTTTCTGTATCGCAACGCTGAACTTTTCAAGCCATTACCCAGAATGCAAAGGTCTGAGTCGGGTGAACTGGACACCCTTCCAGCGCCCTCGTAAAAAGACTATGTAATGAGAAAACACGAACGTGGAATGCTGTTCGGGAACCATCCTAGAAAGTCAACGCATATAAAAAAAAAAGCTCCAAATACTTGTATTAGTATTCAAATAAATACATGTAGTTAAAAAAAAAATGCAGATTAAAAAGGATTAAACCTGAGGTACACATTTCTCTCAAGATTTAATTGCAGAAACAAGGACAATAACCCCAATGTCAGTTTAGCCACCAACAACACAGATAAACCCCATTCCATTAAAATGAATGTGCCGAGTAAATCCAGTGTCTTATTAATGCTTGCTGATAATTTGGATCTGGAAAAAAAAAGGTTTTGGAAAGAAATAAAATGACATTTCTGTTATCATTAGGCTTTGGCCAGAGCATTTATTATCGAGGGTGAGACTTCATTTAAATAGCCCCGGTAGCATTATATACATCGAAAAGACGGATATGAAAATTCGAAGGGACACCAACGATAAGAAAATAAGTTTGCATGTAATGATTTGCAAAAGGAGACGAGGAAGGGGGAGGGAGGGGCGCGCGTTCAGAAAGAAAACAGAGGAAAAGAGAAAGATAAACCAGAAATGACTCTTCACAATGGATCCGAGAGAACCATTCATATAATTTCTGTCTGTTGTCATTCAAACAGACGGCATCACAGAGCTGGATGAAAGTGTACTGGAGTGGAGAGTCACCTGCCAGATTTCAAATAACTCCTTTTCTCTGATGTATCAATTCTCATTTGCATCACAGTGTGAATAGGAATGTCAAAATCTGATTTCCGCCCGTCTTGATTGACAGACCTCTCTGTGCTTAGATCGCAGGCCGTCGTCAGAAAAAATAAAATAAAATGCAGGCGCTTGGGGGTCACCAGTTATTATAGGATTACGTGTCTGAATCAATATGCAGTGACAAAACCGTGCACTCGACACGGGTGCGTGAACATATCAAAGCGCAGACGCGCACACCCACAGGCTCACGCTTGCATCTCGACCATCTCATCTACAGCCAACGCTTCGTGTATCGTGCAGATCGATAGGAAGAGGCGACGTACTGTCATTTTGTGTGTTTAACTTTGCTTTCAGGTGGCATCGGGGAGCAAACACGGAAACCGTGCACTCGACACGGGTGCGTGAACATATCAAAGCGCACACGCGCACACCCACAGGCTCACGCTTGCATCTCGACCATCTCATCTACAGCCAACGCTTCGTGTATCGTGCAGATCGATAGGAAGAGGCGACGTACTGTCATTTTGTGTGTTTAACTTTGCTTTCAGGTGGCATCGGGGAGCAAACACGGAGCGAGTAAAGAAAAGCCTCTAACGCTACCCTGCAGCTTATTTACTTTAAGTGCCACAAAAGTCAACCAAACACAACACAGCTTTGCTCAAACAATCACTGGGAGGTCACACACAGACACAGGCACACACAGGCCGCGGCGGGCCTACATGAACACCCACAGTGCCCTCTGCTGGGCACACACATCAATGCACCTTTGAAAAAAAAAAAAAAAAAACAGCTTTGACAGGAGTGAGGGTGGACGGGAGCACCAGTTTAGGAAACAGGTGTTGGCATCAATAAAAAATGAAATTTGGTTCCTACTGCCTGGGGCCGCTGCAACACTCGTGCGTGGGACTTGACGGGACGGTGGGACCTCTGGAGACGTCTGCGAGGGTCCTCAGTAGTCCAGGAGATCTGTGACAAATAAATAAATAAAAATGTGCATATTCATTTTGTGTATTTCTTAAATAGCAGTGGTAAGAGACACAACCTTGTATGAGTCACTAACTGATGTGTGTATGTGAGCCAAAAAAGTACTGAAAACCAACATTGTCCATTTTCATTCCATAATCTAAATAAGTAAGTTTGAAAAAGTTTTTTATATTTGCAGAATAGTCGAGTCGAGTCACAGTTAGGACTCCGAGAAAAAGGTGCGACATTTACAGATGTCTTTGTTGTGCACTTGTTTTGAAAATACACGTCCACACAGACAAGTGTTAACACAATCTGACTGCCTGGAGGCAACTGCACTGAAGATATTATTCTATTATTCCGAGGTGCACAACGTGTGGTCAATTTCCAGCTGACTGACTCTCTCTCTCTCTCTCTCTCCTAGCAACTCCCCTGGAGGAAAAGGAAGCCGATGTGTAAGTGAACATAACTATACTTTGACAACACATCAATATACATAAGTCTGTTTTAATGCAGGGGCCATCTGACAGCTGCTGACAGCTGCTGCCAGCACAGCAGAACCCCCCCCCCCCCCCCCCACAGGACTGCATCTCACATGCTTTAATCTTAGATGTACAGAATGTGCAAAAAATTATGATCTTATGGAAATGATGCAAATAATCACACTGCCATCCTCCATTAGTATGTGACAGCCCCTCTCCGCATTATGGAAGGCATCGCATAGTGCTCTGTCCGCCCGACCACTAGTGCATTCAGAATGCAGAGTGATGGTGTGCATGTCTAATAAATAATGCAGGAGGATACATTTGGACCATCTACCCCACTGCATAAATCAAGAAGCTTTTCCAGCCCCACATTATCGAGGCTTTACTTGGCTGCGTGGCTCTTTGGCCCCTCCTGCTCTCCAGCAACTGCCCGTGGTTACTCATCAGCCTCTCTGGTGTGACCATGCTGGATCAGGCTCTACGCCTACACATTAAATTCAACATTTCGTCTGTTGATTAAAAATCTCTTTGTCTTGTCCCCCCCCCCTAAACTGGCAAATATCCAACAAATGCTGCTTTAAAGGCTCAATAATAGACACTCAACTGTTTTTGCAGCTTCCCAAATATATCAAAGTCATTTTATAAATCTACTCTCTGAAAAACTCTGTGCAATACTAACAATGAAGATTTTTGAGAGTTGGAAATAATACAGGGAAAAAATTCTGGCTTTGGGAAACACTGGAGGCCACTGGGCCATGCGCTTTCGCAGTAAATCAGCTTTAGGTCTATAGCCAAAGGTCCTCCCCCATGAAAATGTTGGTAATCACATATATTTTAACACCCTAACTGAGAATTTACATTAAAAAAAATGGCAAACAAACACAAGCATCAGCAAATGAGGTGCATAGGCCAGAATCCAAGTACACTAAGCCAACATCTCTTTTTCTAACTGTGGGCAATTTTGGGTGCCACAAGCTCATTACCTTTTCCCATTGTTCCCAGTTTAACAGATTCTGTTGGATATTTCAGATACATTTCTCCAAATAATCCTTATGATCTTCTTCTCCTTATCATTCTAATCATTTTAAAGCTATACTTTGTCAGCTAACTTATTATCAACATGTTGAACATGTTGTATGTGGGGTTTTCAGAGCAGCCTGGTTCAGCTTGTGGCAGCTGTGATCAATTACATCCCTGATTGGTTGGCCCTCCCAGTAAAAGCAGGAAGTTCAACGGCTCCACCCCTTCAACTGACGCAGGCCATGCGCCCAGAACATTTAATGCACCACAACTGACAGCAACTACAAGAAAAATCCACTGTATCAGAGGTGTCACTTTTTATTTTTTATTTTTCCTATTAAACTAAAAAGGTCAGCCATAAACATGCCTGCTCTATATTTTTGTGATTTATTATTTTTTTCTTTTCTTTGTGATCTCAGAGTAAACTGAAGTGGTTTAAAGGCGTTGAAGCCACTCAGAGCTTCATGCTGAGCTGGAGCTCGAGAAATAAAAAGTGAGGCTGATGAAATCTTTCCAAGTCCAAAGCCACAGATAGAGGGGAATCTGTAACGGGCCCAGTCAAGTGGTCGTGGATATTAAAAAGTACTTCAAAACCCAGAGACAGCCGGCCTATCACGGTCAGGCTGACAGATAGCCAGACGGGGTTTCACACACTGTCGATGCCCTGCAGCATTGGATTTATTATCATTTATTTTAAAAACAAATCACAGATACAGAAAATGTACTTATTCCTTCAGGGTAAGAAGTTGTCTAAAATAAAAAAATATATATATAATATGGACAAAGCTATGGTTGCAATAGACTTGTCATTCACGTGTTGTGTTATTTTATTATTTTTGAACTGTATGGCAGCTTGATGTTTGCTACTTTACAGCAGAGCACTTGCATCACTCAAGCACAAGTGGAGCATTTGAGCTTTTTTGTTTTACCCGAGGGCAGCTCAGACTGGGGCACCCTGATGGTTTCAGTTACAGATGCAGCGGGCGTGTGGTCGGCGGATCATCAAGTACAAACACACACACACGCACACACATGGCATATCTGAAAGATGGGCACTAGTCTCCACTGATTCATTGGGGTCACAAGGGAAACAAAAAACAAAGTCACTCTGCACAGTAGAAGCAGTAAACTGTAATAGAAAATAATAATAATAATAATAATATTAAACGTCCCCTGAGATTAATTACTGACTGTTTATAGTTTCACTGGTTGTTTATGGGTCATTTATTTGCACTGTGATATCAGCTTTGACAGAATTGATGAAGACACACTTTGACCCTGCCACTGGGAATCTATTCTATTCCATGAAAGTGAGGGTTTGCGGTGTGGTGGTTGCATGTAAGCCAATGTTTACACAGTTGTATACGTTTACCAAATATAACTAAAAGTAGTTATAGATTTATTATAGGATTTCAAATGCATTATTTTTTATTTACTTTTATTTTTGTTTTTTGCTTTGGCATCATTGTTTTACATATATTATCTGACTGATTATCAAACCCAAGCTTTATTATTTTATTGAAACGCTGTATTATATTTATATGTAACTGCAATTGCCTATTAAATATAATCCCGCACCCTTAGCTGTAGTTTGAATATTTTCTGCAGACGTTTCCGTGTGAGTTGTGCCTTACGAAGACAAATTTATCACAGCATTGCACTGCTTTGCAAGTGAGAAAAAGTTTTTGCCAATTTACCGTTTTTCCATGCGGTCGCACTGCTCTCCTCATTTCAGGATTTCTCTTAGTTTCTGACAATGTTTGTGTTAAATCCCTCTGCTAAGAGGTTTTTGACCAGAGAGGGAGAGAGTTGAGCTGAGTTTGTGAAAGTGCACTCTGCTGAGTAGTGGAACTAAGTCTGTTTTTCAATGTGGGGATTCAGACTCGGCTTAGCCCCCCAGTATTAAACTTGGCAACGCACACAGCGAGAGGCAGCGAAATACAAACGGAAGCGCAGGACATAAAGAAAAGCTGCTTTTTCATCTAACCGCGTGGAAACGGACTTTTGGGTTTCGGGAGGTGTTACTAATGCGACATTCAGAGTCAGAGGGAAAAATGGCAACCGGAAGAGAACAGTCCATGCAACGGAGATATTTTTTTATTTTTTTTTATATACTGGCATTTAGTGATATGATGATGTGAACCCCAGCAGTACTAGACGGACTGGTATAGGCCCTGCAGCAGCTGAAATGAATAAACGGTGTTTAACCTGCAACAACATTTAAGACACAAAACACAATCTTCTTTATCTTATAAATAAAAAAAATGTGATGACTCCTTCCGTTGTTCAAGCTGCTTATTGTGTTGCGTTGCATTACACATCACAACTTCTTTGTTGTTTTTGTTTGAACATACCGTGCCGAATACCTTGGCAAGTTCTCCCTCTGAAATAAAACCCCTTCTCACTCCAAACACTTTCAGAGAGAAGACATAAGAAGAAGGCATTTTTTTTTTTTTTTTTTCAGGTCAGTTGTACCATTGCATTGTAGGGATTTTTAAAACACGCTAAAATACATATTCCTGCCCATAGTTTACAATTTGTCACATGTGTGTAATTATTTAACCTTAAAAACCTGCAGATTGTGGCTGAGTTTTGGTTTCTCAGGGAGTATTACTAGGCATTTATCAAAGTCAGGATCCCAAAGCTTTGACTTCCCATTTCTGGAACACAGCACATCTGCTGAGTGAGGAACAAAAGCACCTGCCTCACTTCCCCTGTGGGATCTGCTGCTCATTGATGTTTCAGAGCACAGTTTAGCGAAACATTAGCATTCACAGCTGATGCATGACAGCCAAATGCTTTTTTATTTTTTCACCCTATGAATTTGAGCAGCGCGAGATGTCAGTTTCTATATGACAGCTCATTTGTCACTCCTTTAGGCTTCTGTTAGGCATCATCTTCTCTCACTGTACAGACACGCACACCCTCCACCTGGCCTCTCAGGTGGAAGCATCCCCTGGACCTCCGCCCAGATTCAGTCCACTGTGCACGCAGGCACATGCACGTGCACACGTGCACACAGGCATACACATGACTCTTGGCACAATGCATCCCAACACATTTAACCTTAATCATGGCAGCTTTATTTCAAAACATAAACCCAAGTTTGAACCTTCAAAAAAGACGTTTTTAAAACTCGAACACAACATAATGATAATGATCAATGGAGTTTATTGTTTTATTTTTTAGGAGCAGACGCAAAGTTTTCTCTCTAAGTTTGCAGCCAATGATTGGCTGGAATTGGTGACATTATATGTTAATTATTATATTGTTTGATTTATTATACTTACTTTGAATGCTTGCAAGGTAGCTACAGTATTTGTTTTCTGTTAAAGACATATGGAAACAGTGTCCTGCCCCAGAATATCAGGTTCAGGCTTGAGTAAAAAATCTTTAAATGTAATCTAAACTATAATTTATCAACAATCTCATCATCACCTATTTATATCTCTCCTTTCTAAATCTAGGTCTCTATTGCTTTGCCTTCATTTTGGAGAGAGGACTCCCCCCCCGGGGAGCAGTTTTAGGGAACACATGTATTTTTTATGCTCAGCAAAGTGGATTTTTTTCTGTGGCCTTGGCCAAGATAGTTTTTTTTTTTTTTTTACTACAGGATCCTCACACTCAGATCCCACAGTCATTTATTAGAGGATTTGGGTGTTCAGAGTCGGCTCCTATTGACGTCATAAGATGTGATCATTATTCCTGCTGTTGGCAGTAAGTGCAGATTGAGTGACACTGGTCGTTTTTTTCCACACCTTACTTTACAAAATCATCACATTTTCCCCATTAAATCGTTTCAGTGGTTGAAGCCAAACAAAAAAAAACAATGTGAGATGGAAGATGAGGTGAGTCTGTGGCAGCCTGAGGAGGAAAAATGAATTCCTGTAGAAGTATTCTAATATTACAGACATAAACTCAATTCTTTTACATGTCTCAGTTTTTCTCAGAGGTCACAGGACATGGATTGGGTTGAACAAATGTTAGTGGGCCGAATATTTAAGAAGCTTGTGACTCTTGTGGTCTTGGTCCCGTGTCGCTCGGACATTGGGAAACGGGTGAACGCTCAAGACGCACAAAACAAACTCAGACTCAGTGACCCTTCATTAAAACCCTAACCCTAATTCCAGAGTTATAGGGGTCATGAGACTGGAATTACGGTTAGGGTTTTGGTGAAGGGTCGCTTTTAGAAAGATGAAAATTAGTACCAGGGGGTTTTCAGGGACCCCGAGCGCAATGGTCTTGGTCCCATGTCGCTCAGACGTCGGGAAGTGGGCGAATGCTCAAGACGCACAAAACGAACTCGGACTTCCGCCCACTTCCCGACATCTGAGCCACACGGGACAAAAACCATTGCGCTCAGGGTCCCTGAAAACCCCCTGGTACCAATTTTCATCTTTCTAGCAGCGACCCTTCACCAAAACCCTAACCCTAATTCCAGTCTCATGACCCCTATAACTCTGGAATTAGGGTTAGGGTTAGGGTTTGGCCAAACCCTATTTTCAGGCAACCTCTTGCTGGCCAGACAAAATTTTCGAAGGGTCTTATCCGGCCCACAGGCTGCTCGTTGAATAGGCCTGCACTAGATGAAAAAAAAACATTCCTCCTGCAGTGAGCTGTCATGTCGTCTGATTCACTTCGATAAAATTTCCCTCATGAGTCAGGACGGGAGAGATTTGGATCCAACTTTTGTCATACGTCACCTTCGAAGTCTTTCTGTTCACCTCCTTTAATACACCCATGCCTGATTTAGCTTCCTTTGCTGACATACTCTCTTCTGCTTTAGAAGGAGACTTTCAAAAACATGGTTTTGTTTAAGTGTTGAGTAAATAATATTGGAATTTGGATCAACAAGCCTGACCCCGACTGCGAGCATTCCTCCATGAATAAATAAACTGTATGATTCACCGTTATGGGATTGGAAAGCCTATTTGATCTCAAGAGGATGACGACTGCCTTTCATGAGAGGAGCACGGTTTTAGCTTTAGCTTAAGTTGATGAACCTCTCACCAGGAGCATAAAAACACAGTAATGAGGCGGCTTGGACTGGCATGAGGCACGTTTTTTAATACTCACCTAGATCTATCTGAAAAAAGTTCCAGCAGCTAAATATAAAACCTGAGATAAATTCATCATGAATAAAAATGTACCTTGTACCAGGCCTGTTTGTTATTTTCCCGCCCCACCTTCATCGGATGGTAGTTGGCGGAGGGACTTGATTAAAAATACATTAAGCCGCACTTCCTGTCTCGCAATCTGCATCGCTACTTAATCGACACGCTCGTTGCCATAATTGGAACAAAACTGCCAAAGTGATCAGGAGCGGTCGAGGGCCTAATAAGTAAATGTTAATTGGCGGTATCCATAAATTTGGAGCGGTGCCACCAGTGATTGCAAAATGCACAAATTAAGTGTGTGCTGCTGCTGTTTACATTAGTCCCGAGGCTCCCTGCTAAGTTCACATCTTAAAAAGGCTGCATTGCTTGATTGCAATGTAAATCTGGAGGCCACGTGGAAATGAATCGAGTACATTTTTTTGGAGGCGAACAATGACGACGCTCAAAGGTTTAATCAGAGTCGCACATAAATTATCACCTTTGCAAAAAATTAATCAGTCGGGAGCCAGTGATTTTTTATTTTCCACTCATTTTCTGTTCTCGTACTCAAGTAACAAGTCTCCGGGTTGTCAAGGGTGCCCTTTTGAGAAATATTATATTACATCCATCCAATCAGTGACTGCAGTAATTTTACAGTTCAGTAAAGTTAAAAAAAAAACAATATAAACCTCCGGCATGACAGCACTTCTCAAGGTGAATCAACATGCATGATTAGCCTCTTGTCTAACTTTGCTGACACCCAAGGCCCGGGGACAAATATATATATTTATATATCTTTCAAAACTATTAAATGAATGTCCCATATCTTGTTTTTTTTTGACATCTTATATACAGTAACTCAGAGGTGGTGCCAGCGGTCGTTGAGACGCATCCTTCATCAGTGACAGTAATTGTACAGAAGCGCGAGGCAGATTAGCTAGAGAATAATTTGGTTTTTGAAGCTGCGGTTCAGGTCTTTATGAGGGAGGACAATTGAGTTAAGGATAATCACCTCGGAGGGGATGGTCACGTTACAACCTGAGGGGAAAAAAAGAAGCAAAGTGCCAAGGCATAACATTTCAGTTTTTTATTAAACTCCTCGTATACAGTTTGTTTTTACTTTTATATTAATTTTGATTTACTTGATAACTAACTGTTGATAGGTAATATCTGGTACCTGGTACCAACAATTTGCACATTTATTTATTTAATACTACTTTTTGACCTTTGTAATTCTTCCTACTTTGACTGTATTGCTACTGTAACGCCCGAATTTCCCCTTGCGGGACAATAAAGGACTTTCAATTCAATTCAATCTGGAAATATCAACACTAAAATTGAGATTTTTATTTTTTCTCAGAAAAGCAAATTGGCTAGTTACAGCTTTCAAAAATAGACAAACACATATAAAATGATATATTATCCACATATGTGCCTTTTTTTTCCCCCTCGAGATCAATCGAGTTTCTACCTAATCTCTGATCTAATCCAACACTAAAGCCTTGGCTTAGAAATTGGAAGCGTTTTTTCGATTTTTTTCTAATTAACTCCATATGTGAAAATGTCGTGTGACAACTCATCAAAATATTTATGTTGATAACTGCATATAATGAGGCATCACTCACCGAGAATCGTGATGGAGGGCGTGAGCTTTCCTTCCCTGAAGAGCGTCTCGCTGTCGATCTTTGCGTAGGGGTCGTTTGGGTTGGGGTCACTCGGGGTTCCTTCCACTCTGGCCCACTTGCCGATGCTGCTGTCCCATCCCACGATGCTGTTCAGCACACAGCAGTGATCCTTTTCGAGAGGAGCCAAAGAACACTTTTAAAACACAGTCTTTAGATATATTCAGGAATTCATCGGGCCCCTCCGCGCTGTGTGCTGTGTGAGACATTGTTACAACACCTGGAATAACGGTGGCTAAATCAGAGCACTGAACATACCTGATTAAAAAAAAACTGTGAGTGCTTATATAGAAGTAGATCTCAGATAACAAATTGTCCTTGCAGGCAATATGCAGTGAAAGCCAATAAGTCACCCCGCAGTCTGAATTCATTTCAGAGACAGCCAGTCATCGCAGGAGACGTGAGATGAAATGATGGACTTCTCCAAATCGTTAAAAATGACATCTTTGCGAGAGGCACAGGCAAGTATATATTTTGTGGCGTGACGGAGGAGCTTAGAATACATTTAGGAGAAGTCACAGCTGAAGTGTGGATAATGTTAGACATAAAATGTAAAGATGCCACTGACAGTGAATGGGCAGATAAATCCCCCTTCAATTAGTCTGGCAGTCCGGTTTCATTCCGAACTTGATGCTCGACTAGAGTAAAAAAAAAAAAATTTGAATCATTCAGACGTGGCTCATAATCAAGCGTGACCAAAACATTTCCTTTAAAGTCTGGAGTTATTTCACCTATCAGTGCGACAGATAAATGGAAACGACTGCGCACTTCACTCCCACAGCGAAGTACCAAACAGAGAGGTGTTGGAAGAGCCCTCGCACAGCTGCAGAGAACGAGCCTCACCTGTAGGGTAGCGCCATGGAGGATGATAGATTCTCGAACTCGGACCCCAGCGCCGATGGTCACCCCGGTGCCGATGGAAACATTGGGACCCAACTGCACGGAGAAAAGCAGGAATGGCATCCTATTACGGCCAGTGCAATGCGATGGTGGACATATTCTTATTCCATCTCCGGAACTAGAGGTTGTGATTTTGAGGTGCATGTATTAAGTTCAGTTAAATACAGCACAGCATGGAAAAGGTCTCACCGTAGCAGTGGGGTCGATGTTGGCGGTTGGATGGATATAGACGTTACCTGGGAAAAACCACGACGAATAAATGAAGTAAAAACTCCCAACTTATGTGCATGCAAATATGAAGAAGGAAAGGACCTCTTACCACTTATTTTGGGCCCTCCTTCCTTATTCGGGGCCAGTCTCTCAGCGTGGGTTTTGTGATACTGGTTGAGGTACAAGCGACTGGCATAAATTGCAGACCTGAAGGGCGGGGGGGGTGGGGGGGTAAACAAAGAAATTTCCCAGCGTTCAGTTCCATGAACAAAACGTATGTATGTCTCGAAACAATTACAAAGTTAACCGAAGGTTTTCTGCGCCAATGCAATGCAATATCCACGTCTTAATCACGTTCATCATCTTCCAATGTCCTCTCCTCTACTCCGGCGTGGGGTCGGCGATGGAGTCGTCCTCGTTGGGATGAAATCTCTGTGTCCCGTTGAAACCTGACAGCGTTTATGACATATTCACTCACCCGGCGGATTTAATCTGGCTCCAGAAGCCGAGCGTTTTATACACGTAGAGCTTGCCCTGTCCTGCCAGGGCCGTGAAAATGTCCTGCTCCAGCCGGATGGCTTCTGCTCTGTGCCAGCCGTTGGTTGGCTCCTCTCTGCAAGAGACAGATTATCAGTTTATGATGCTGAATTACATACCAGGGCCGGGAGCCTCGTTTATTAAAAAAAAGAAATCCTGGGACCAACAGTTGGAGGTTAGAAAGAACTCCAAGATGAAGTCGGGATTTATACAGAAGAAAAAAAATTGCCTATAACTTAAAGGTTGCTGTGATTTAGTTCCATCAAGGTGCGGTAGAATATTATAAAACAAACTCAACAATAAATCAGATAGGAGGACAAAAAAAGGGTGTTTTTTCAATCTCCATCTTTCAAAGAATTTATTAAAATGAAGCCCCTCGGTTTCCCATAAGTCACCGTAACCAATAATGGATGACGAGGCGCTGCAGCCAAAGATCCTCCCTATACAAACATGAGGAGGAACAGGATCTGCAGGACTACGATGCAGCCTAAACTAGCCGGACCCGTATAGAGGTTGCAGTTTATAATTGAACGGCCACAATCAACTTTAACAATACTTCTAACCACCTGAATAGAATACTTGAATACTAGAATACTAGAATGACTTTCTCTTCCCTCCGCATACTTTGCAGTTTTTGGGGGAATCCTTAAATATTAAGCTGCATGCAAAAAAATTAAAATAAATAACGCAGTGGCTCCATTTACTCGGAAGAAAAACATCTACTGTATTGCCCTACAACCCAGGGGCCCCGAATGAAAGGAGAACAGCCAGTTGAGATACATGACTCACACCAGCCACAGTACTGGGTTGCAACCAACGCTGATTACCGAGTTGTGAACCAAAACTCAAGGGCAAGAATCTACGTGTTCCATATTAGTCGGGGTCTCTGGTATAGTGTACTGTGAGAGTCCCAAGATGAAACGGCGTGTAAAATATTATAATATAATATAAAAGAACTGCACTCCTATTGGAAGTTTCACCAAAACTTGGGGAGACGTGGTTTGAGGCAGTGGTTGCCCCTGAGAGATTTTAGCAGTATAGCGTATCTGATGTGTTCGGCAATTCGGCCGATCCAGTGCCCGCTGTGATTTAAGTGCTATTGATGTCAGCCGGTGAAATATACACACCGGGGTCTGACTCTTGGCGATGTATTACAAAAGTGTCCTTGGGGTGCCAAACGTTAACGTTCTACTCCATCAGAGAGTGTGAAAACACCTGAAGTGGGAAATCTCGCCAAAAGGGAAAAACAAACCTAATACTTAAATGAATCCCATGTGTTTTTTTGTTTTTTTTAAGTGGCCAAAGTCCAGCCTGTCCACATGTATATTTAGGCTGCGGTCTGATTTGAAGGTACTTTTTCTAATATTCAGTAAGAAAACTCAAGAGTTCACGAGTCACAAAACCATAACAAAAATCTGACGGGCTGTAGTCTTCACTAGCCAGAGTGAAGACACAATGGGTACGACGTACACGAAAATTAAAATAAAAGGCAATCTGTAAATGATCTGAACAGGAGGAGCAAACTACGACTGGACAAGACCTAAACCTAAACAATACTAAACTAAGTTTCTATACGTTTTCCTACAGATACACAACTCCCAAATGAATTTGTCTTCACTTTAAAATGTGACAACTGCAACCACTTATATATCTGTCATTTAAGCATGAAGCCACAACAGAAAAGTAGAGGCTAACTCATTCTATCTCATTTTGGTCAGAAACCTTCAAAAACGGAGAAAAACTAAACAATGAGTTGATGTATGTGTCACACTGTTTCTGTTTCGTGTTAAAAAGGGGGACACAAGCAACAATGACAAAGCATCCTACGCAATCCTCAGCCTTCTACAGCTTCACACCACGCACTAAAGTGCCCTACGCCACACCGTGCAGCCTGGAACTACCAACTTACCCATCGTACGGATACCTGATGAGTGTGTGTGTGTGGATACAAATCATGGCAGGGAGGAGGAAGGGAGGAAGGAGGGAAAAAAAAGACAAATGAAGAGGAAACCAAAGGAGAAATGGAGTGAATGGTTTTCAAATGCATTCCCGCGCACAGATGCCCCGGGGAGAGAGGGAGCGGGTGGACTCACAGTAACATGTCCTGTTGATTCTTCTGGAAGACGGCGCCGATATGCTGGAAGATTTCTGGAGTAAAGAGGTATATGCCGCAGTTGATGATGTCACTCACAAATGTGCTCGGCTTCTCCACGTAATGCAGGACCTGCGAAATAGAAAAAGGAGCATTTAAGACCGGAGATCACTGTTTTAAGCGAGACAGGAATCGTTACCTACCTCGTGCGTTTCCTCGTTTTCCACAATACAGCCGTAATTCATGGATTGTTTTCTGTTCGCCTGATGAGACAAGAGCGCCGTTATGTTTTCGCATATATCAAATGCAATGCTTTGATTTTTTTTTTATTTTTATTTTTTAACTTGTCCAGATGCTTCAGCCGAACAAAATAAACAGGCACCCAAAACCAAGCGTCAAGAATAAGATCTCACCGTCGTGCCGAGGATAACGAAGCTGTTTGGTTCTCCGTGTTCTTTCTGGAAGCTGAGCATCTCTGTCAGAGGAAACGCCGACGACACGTCAGCATTCAGAACAAAGAAAGCCTCCGGACTGCCAGAGAGGATCTGATCTCTGAAGTGATAGATTCCTCCTCCGGTGCCCAGGGCTGAGTACTCCTGCAAATACCTGCAGTGTAGAGTCATGACATAAAAATCGAAGATGAAGAAAGAACCTTCAGCAAAACATGATTATCTCTGCCTTTGCATGTATAGTTATACACATGAGCTCTTTTGTTTACCTGATGGGAATTTTGAACTCGTGCTGTGCATTGGCCAGGAATCTGGTTAATTCTTCGTTTGGCTGATAAAAGCCCATGAGCAAGATCTCCTTCATGTTTGGTACCTGCAACACAGAGGAAGGTTGGACGGATTCCATTGAATGGCTAATCTTTGCATCTCACATACTGTATGCTGCATATTTTATTCGGAGAATGGGATTGCGCACTCACCTTTGCACATGCTTCAATGTGATGCTGTAGCATGGGCACACCAGCTACTGGAAACAACGGTTTGGGAACTTCGAACGACAGCGGCCTGAACCTTGTGCCTGCAGAGAAATGTACTTCAAAACTTAAAAATCATGTGTTCGATGACTTCTCCTCAGGTTTCTCGCGACAAATCCGGCAAATCATTGCTTCGAGGTGAATTAAAGAGCTGCAATTATCACTCCGTCAAAAGAAATACATATATATATATATATACTTTTTTTTCGTTTGTTTTAAACTGAAAATATTTTAATTTGGGAAACCAGAGGAATATACCGTGGTTTTATTGGGTGGATTAATATTTAATGAATACGAGATTACCCTTTTCATATTTATATGTTTCTTTGTTGTGTATTTCTTGTGTGTTGTCGGTCATGCAACGTGTTGACTGTGTTGTTGTATGTTGTTATTGTTGTTGTTTGTAGTTGTTTTTGTTATTGTTGTTTTGCGGGCTTCGAGGAACGTCTTTTCGTCCTTGCATGTATGTAATGCATGCAAGAATGGCAATAAAAGGCTTGACTTGACTTTATGAACAAAATTAGTATGAGGTTTATAAAGAAAACAACAGTTACGTTGACAATAAGAAAAAAGCGGCAGTTCCAGTCAATTACAACCCGATCAGATGTGGTTTCTTCGTGTTTAATCTCTATTTGGCTCGTGCAAATCTCTCTCAGTAGATATGAAAAATAAAAGGCAGCTTATATATTCAAATTTAGATTACATTTGAGTGCTGTTATTATACATGTGTCCTAACTGATTTCACAGAGCACTTCACTTACTCTGACAGTAACCTTTGAAACTCAGGGGGGCATAATCCACAGGATTATGTGAGGAAAACAGTTTGAACGCAAAGGGCCAGTAAAAACAACCAGGTTATTCTATCCGAGAGCATAAATATACATTACGAGTTTATTTTGGTCTTAAACTAAACTTAGGCTCTGAACACCTGTTTGTTTGTTTAGTGTCTCTACGCCACGTCATTGATACAAACAAGCTCAGCGCGTCTATACCGGTTTGTTAGCATTAGCACATTAGCTTCCCTGTAACCTGTCACAGCTCAACTTAGAAACAAGAGAATCACACTTCTTCTCTCACCTTTCTGGGGACCTCCGATTAATATCACCGCTTTTAACATCTTCGCTGATCAGCTGTGACTAAACAGCAACACTGCGAGGACTACGTACAGCTGCTCCGTCACAACTTCCGCTTCCTGCTTCCTTGGTGTGTCGTCACCGAGATGATCTGGAAAACGTGGACGGGAGTGGTGTTAGAGAGCAAAAGGAAGGGGACGCTGCCAAAACTTGGGACCGGATTTCGAGTCACCAGCCGTGATTTGAAGATGCCGAAAGAAACTTGTAATCTTAGTTTCTATAATATTTAATAATATACTAATGTGATCATCGCGGATTTATACTTTACCAAATAATTATAGTTAAAGGGAAAAAAATAATAATAATGATATTATCTTCATTTCATCCTAACATGTCAAAGACATTTCTTGCTGTATTTTCATCAAAGTTCTTCTCATTTATACAAAACACTTCAAATCTGACACCAGACATAGATCCCAGACACAAAACAATCCACCAGCTTGTTGTTCTCTTGTGTTGCGCTGCAGAAACTTCCTCTTGTGTTGTTTCTGTTTTTGTTTTTTTTGTTTTTTCCACAGAGCAGCTTTTAAATGTGGTTAAAGTAGGTTATGCTCTTATTTGAGCTGTGGGAAGTTACAGCAGTGGGAAACATAACTCAGCTGTCAGTTTTGAATGTTCATAAAGCCAAGAAATAACACATACACAGCTATAATGGAGGCGTTTGCTTTCATATTTCCTCATTAAAACATGACCTCAGGTAAAACAGTCTAAGGCGAGGTGGTGTTTGTAACTCCAACATATGCAAATAAGATGTGATTCTGCATCAAACACGGAGAGAAACAATTTTAGTCAACAATCACCAGGGGACATGGTGCTTAGGTGGGAGAACTCTTCTTCTGCAGGAGCAACCAAAGAATCTGAAGCACATTCAAGTCTCCTCAAAGGTTTCAAGTTCTATCACCTTGGTCTTCTGACCAACTGTGACCTGAACAGAGGCTGCATGAGCTCTCCTGCAAAAAAAAAACAGACAACAATGTACAAAAAGCAACAGATGACAAAGTTTATTACACTTGAAATCATTTCCCTCCTCTGTATTTTCACAGTATAATAAACCTTTATATATATTACAAACATGTAGAATTTGGGTTTTCAGATTGGTTTATAAAAGCATTCTTTCATTTGAGTGTCTATTTCAAATGGTATTCTCTCATTAGGAACTCAAAGGAGCAGCAATCACAACTTAAATATTACATATTTGAACAAACTATTAAACTCGTAGCAAACAAAGTGTACACACATCTGGATTTAACATCAGCCTCTAAGTTCATTCATCCTCATCATCAATGTTTGTAGTCACAAGAAACTTATGCAAAGCTCCCTTAATAGATCATCCATTCAACAATTCAGTCATTTCATGAAAAACGACACAATAACTTGTATGGTATGTTGCTGTTCATGTTAAAATACATTTCTAAATGTACAATTAGTTGAACAAAAATTACTTGAAAACATACGTTCTACCTTTGGCCCATTACGAAATAAAATAGGTGAGCTAGTAACACAAACACATGCACCCGAACAATAATAACTACCTTTATTCAGGTCAAAGCTATATTGTCTTTTTTTTTTTTCGAAAAAGCAAACACATTCACATCAAAAGCTATTGTCCAAACCGTTTCCCATATTTGGCCGACTTTCATAAAAACCCATTTGGTGACTTCTTCAATCAAAATGAAGCATTATTAAGGCTCAAACCTCACATATATTATAATTATTTGTATTAGTCTCATGCATCATTCCATAAGTTGCTGCTTATGGATTTAATGTTGTGCAATAAAGCTGCTTCCTTTTTGTAGAGTACCTGGAACAGCCGTTCATGGCAGCAATATTCAATAGCAAAATGGTATGACAAAACAGTCCCTCTCTCAAAAAAGGGCACACATTCCATGGGGAAGGTAATTGCTCTTCAGCAGCATATAAATGTGCAGCCGGAATACAGCAGCATTCCAGAGATTATCATGAATGGCTTTCAAATACAGTTTTTACTAGTCGGATTATAAAGGAGTGAACATGACAGAACCTAAAGTGGCTGATAAACTCACTAAAAAGTCCCTATAAACTAATGCACAGTTTTCACATACTAAAATGAGAAATCATTGCTACTTTTCTGTTCCTACTTGGCTGTTTATGTCTCAATGTTTAGAAGACAATTTCTAAGCACCACTCAGTCAAATATTTAAAACAATATAATGCACGTGGAGTGGAGAGGTAACAGGACTTTTTGTGATGGGAATATGTAACAAAAAAGTCGAAAAATATTCCTGGTTATGGCTCTTTTAAAAGACCGAACACAGTCATTTTTTTTATACAGTACCCCAGACCTCAAAATATAATTTAAACCACCACAAATCACAGCTTTTCTGTTGTTGTTCGGCAAGCTCACTGTACCCTGCCATTGAGTGGACTTGTTGCTCGCATTACCTCCTGTTGTAGAGGTCCTTGCGTTTGCGCAGCTCCTCCAGCACCCGAGCCCTGAACTGGGTCCAGTCTTCATCCTGGAACTGCTGGAGGCCCAAGGCCAGGTGCAGCTCGGTGGTGTGGCTGCGCAGAAATGGATTGTACTGCTTCTCCTCCCCTATGGTGGAGGGACTCTGAAAACGAAAGTCACAATGTCAAAAATAGACCCGCATCGAAATACACGAGCAAAGCCACAATGAATCACATGACTATTCATCATTCATTTGCAGGAGAGGATTGTGGTTACAAAAGATTCCTGTCAACTTTACCCAGCACCATTTGCCATGTGTACAGTATACTGTGTTTTTCTGTAAATCTACGAAGCAGTTGTTGCTGTGAGCTGACCTGCTGCCACCGATTTGTCACTTGTCTGTCATTATCACCTTAGCCTGATGCAAAAGATCAAAAGTTGACATCAATTCAACCCTTTCTGCAGAGAAACGATATAATGTAGTCAGTGCAATGCGTTTCAGAAGTTGAGCAGGTTGTTTATGGAAGTTGTCAAAAAATACAGTATGTGCGGTTCAAAACTTCAGGATAAAAAATAATAATAATGATCAAAATTCTGGAAAGGCTCTTGATTCTACAGCGAACCTTTTGCTCTGCTGCGGTGCTGTATCACAGACGAGACATGGCCGTGAGAGGCTGAGAAGAGGAGGACGTGAGAAGAGAGCGAGCCCTCGCGGGCTCTGACAACACAAACAGTGTGCACGGGCGATAAGCCCTCCTCCTTCCCAGGTGCTGGACAACACAAATCCTTTTCTGGGATGGTTGCGCTCCAGAGGCATAACAATGGCAATACATCACTCTCCTCACCGTGCACAGCTTCTGGCTACGCTGCTGCAGCACCCACTCGTATTTGCTTTCCCTGGCAGCGTTGCGCGGCTCCACCTCACCAGCAAACAGCAGGTTGTCTTCTGCATACTCATGACCTGAGGGATGGCCGGTGGACACACGCACACACAAAAATAAAAAGTAAATCAAACCCACCCTTCACGCTTAAAAGTTCACCCTTTGTAGGAGTGCCTGTGCTATCTCTTTCGAGATGTTGCCGATGAACAAGTGCAGCGGTGCTACACTGGTGTGTACCAAAGTACATCAAAATTCAAACCACATCACACAAATACTGAGAAAGCGGAGTCAGTGAGATTTTCATACCGGGGCATAATAGCGTGTCATCACTAAAGGTGCTGACTGTGTCCAGAGATGACAGCATTGTTGTTGCAGTGCCTTCAAACATCCTCCCTGGGAAAAAAAAACAAATAAGCCGTCAGTTGTATCAGAGTTTAAAACTGGGCATTTGCACATTTTGGAGGGACTATCGGCATTTCAGAGGCGTTTTGGACCTTTAATGGATACTTTGCTGCTTGGAGCTCAACTTTGAACATAAAATATAGTTTATTTGAATTTTAAATTATTAAGTTGCTGAGAATTGCAAACGGTTGCCCATGGAGTGTCAACGGGGAAAATAAATTAAGAAACATTAACAAATGAAATGAAAATAGACAGATAGTTGTGTTCAGTGTTTTTTTATGTGCACTGAGTTTGTTTTATATTAACTACAAACCAGAATGCAGTATGTTAGGCTTATTGTCTATAGCTCCTGCTCTCTGTGGGACTCACCACATCCTGAGAGGAACACCAGGTCCCCGGAGAAGAGGCAAGACGGGGCGCCGACCGCCTGGCCGTCCAGAAGGAAGATCATGTGGCCAACCGTGTGCCCCGGAGTGAAGAAAGCCTTAATGTGCATACGGCCCACTGTTACAGAGTCCATGTGCGAGAGCGGGCTGGGGACACAATAAAATACACACAGCACAGAGTTCAACGCACAACCACAGTTTCACTGCACCACTGCTGCCATGTGCAACATCTATTTTTGATGAAGGTGGGGCTGATGATTTCCAATACCATTCACAGATTGTGGAAAAAAAGCTTTGATTCTTGAAAAACAAATTGCTTCTTGAATACCCAGTGGTTATGGCCAAGAAATCCACAATTGATGTCCCCCTCCACTTTGGAGAGAAAGAGTCAATTTTTTCTTCTTCACTTTACAAACTCATTTTTAGTCAAGACTGTTGTTCACAATTGTTGGTAATAAAAGTTGAAATAAACCGCATTTTGTTTTGCTATTCTTTCAGGCTCACAATTGATCTGCCTCTCTTGCATGACCTCAATCCAAGTGTGAGCTTTTGGTCAATAAACTCATGTTGAAACAAGTAACAGCTGCCCATTTAGCAGCGTAGTGACCAATTACTTTTGAACCCTTGCAATTTGAGCATTATGTATGAAAAGGGTTATAACTCACACCAGTTATTTCACTTTGGCTACTCACTTTAAAACGGACTTGGCACTTTGCTGAAGTATCCATTATTCTATATCAGATGTATTGCTATGAACCACAGAGCCTGAGAAACAAATATGTGTGCAAATGCTCAAATCCTTGAACAGTGTGTACACTTGTGCTCCACAGCCGGGGATTCTGGGCCATATCCACGCATCATTTCTACTACAAGCTGATCACAGTTGTGGAGTTTATCACACAACTGCGCGCATTTGATTTCTGATGAGAAGAAACTCAGGATTGTGATGAGGATGTTAGGTTCGGTACAGTGAGACAGATTCTGTAAGAACAGGCCGTATGCAAGGAAGGACTTACTGCGTGAGGCCGGGAATGTGATCAGCTGCGTTTCCATAAACTCGGCATGAGCTGTGAAGCTTTTTCAACCACTTGTTTCCTCCACTGTGATCCCTGTAAATGCAACAGGAAAGCACAAGTTTGCTAGTGTTGTGGACACAATCAAAAAAAAAATTGAATTTGTTTAGGCACTTTACCTAAATATAAAGTATGTTCAAATTACATTGTATGTTCCAGTATGAATGCAAATATTTGAGGCCTAAACGTCATTATAAAATGTATTTACATGAGTTGGGGAAGTTCCAGTTTTAATAAATGAAATGTGTTACATTTTTAAACACCCGTGATTATGTCCATGATATTTTTCCCCTCATAAAACCAGATAGGAATAAACACAGAATAAAATAAAACGTGGAAACAAAACTATGAATCTCACCAGTGCTTGTGTGTACAGAGTATTGCCTCTAACATCACTCCCTCCTCCTCAAGGACTGTCTGAAAAGTTTAAAACCACAAATCAGTATGTTGAATGAACACATCAGAAGTCATTTACTCAAAAAAACATTACGCTGCAGATTACTATAGACTCTTGACACAGTGTTTTTCCTACGTTATAAAATTGGAAAGCAAAACATGGAAAGCACCAATGGGCCAGTGCTCATCTATATGTCCCATATAATCCTGATATTGATTTTAGTAATGACTTTGTATATTTGAGGTAAAATGCACATCCTATAGCACGACATGTCTATGCAGTAGAGGTAAAGCAACCATTAGTCTGAGGTTGTTGCAATGATATCTGTGAAGTTTCCTCTTTTAACACAGAAGGCTGATTGCACAAGAAAATGCCCGTTACTTGGGCTCAATCACAAACATAGAAAATGTTGTGACACCAAAACATAGTTTCACAGAATTGACAGTAGAGACATTCACCTGAACTGTTTGAGGGTCTGCAGGGTCAACAACAACCGCAACACTGGAGGATTTGTCAATCACAAGATAGCTGTAGTTGTCAGACAGTACCGGGATGGGGATTATTTTGATATCTGAGGGCAGACAAAGAGAAAACAAGAGGTGGAGTTCAATATTTGAATGTGTTTAAATAAAGGGCATTTGTAATATTAACGGTATGCATGCATAACGCATAAATGTGGACGGTCTACATCTGGTAGTGTTGTAGAGAATAAAGTGAGGTCACTTATAACAGGAATAGAGAAATCCAGGCTGGTACATACCACTGAACTCCATGGGCTGAGCTGTGGAATGTCCAGCAGGATACTGTTCCCTGGCTTTCCTCATCTGTCTTTTGTAGTACAGGTAGCCCAGCTTGGTCTTGGTGTACAGTGTGTACCTGTGGGAATCAGTTCAAAAGTCCACAAAACGACAGTAAATGACATTTAATCAACGTCCACAGTATGCCGATGCTCTCATAAACAAAAATGTCCAATATTACTGCTCCTCATAAAATGCATGTGATTTACAGTATGTGTAGACGGAGAGAAAAAAAAAACATTGTGCACAACAGGTCGAAGAAATGACTCAGACCGAAATGCATGAAAAATACTTTTAAAAAATGACAACGTGAATGTAAATAGCTCCATAGGTGAACGTTTGGTGGCACAGAGCTAATGCTAACGACTAGACGTTGCCTAGCTAGGCCAACACGAATCTCTGCATCGACACACAATGTTTATTATTGTGTTAAAGTCGGACGTGTTGTACTCACGCAATCCTGAACAACGGCTTCTCCGTGCGGGCCATAACTGCGCAACACAATTTCCTACACAACACAGGTGTAAAGCGCCTGAAACGAGCAAACACACACAAGAGACACAAGAAGGATGCAACAGCAACCAGCATTATCCAGCCATCAGCCCCCATGACGTCCCAGCGTGATGACGTAAACACTGACGCAGCGCCACCAGAAGACAGGATTTAAATGATTTTTTTAATAGACTTAATGTTTTTTCTTTTCCAATAACTTAACAGTAACCTACATATAGTGACCTTGATTCACGTCAAGTTTATTTTTCAATTTTTAAAATACATTTCAACTGCAAACTCATTTCTCAGCAAGAACAGAAACATAATTGTGTTTCTAAATTTGATTGAATTTGAGTTCAGCATATTTTATTGTATATATTTGTAGCACGCGAGATAATCACACTCTTATTAATTCACGTAGATTATGTCAATAATATGTGGCCAAATATTAGTTATCCTCTACATAATTTAGGCGACACTGACCACAGCTCAAAACATCACCCAGCAGACTGTATTATTATTGAACAATATTGTGGGTCAAATAAATGTTTTTGTCAGTGATAAATAGGCTTCAGGAAACATTCTTTTTTCTAATTGTATTTTAATTATTCTGAAAGGGAGCCTGAGTCCGTAGCAGTGTGAGTTTCAGTGAGCAGATCCCGTTACAAAAGATGACATCCCCCTGAGGAGATGCGAGCCTCTGAGGAGAGACGGCACCGAAGGGCACAGTGCTCCCATCTTAGGCTGAGGCAGCCCTGGTAAGTACATGTTTACTTTTATTTGACCAAGTTTTACTCTATATCTATATATATTTATCGGTGAAAGTAAAGATTAAGACTAAGGAGTTTTATTTTTATTTTTTGATATTTACTGCTATGTGTTTGTACATTTTTTGTAGTTTTTTACTCTCTAATACGACAACCATGCACTATTTCATAAAGGTGAAAGTAAATAAATATTTAAATATATGTGTAGTACAATATAACGATTTAGCACCAGTTTACCTCATAGCCTACATGTATAACATTCCCTTGTCTGTGTATGTGCTATGCCACCAGTGCATTGCATTTACACAATAAGTCACCACTCATCCTCGCCACAGGTGATCCAGCAAAAAACAAAAAACAAACATGTCATCTAAGGTGGACAGCCCACCACCTTACGAGGATGCAATACACCAGCCTAAGTACGGAAACTACCCCCTCCAGGCCGCACCCGGCGCCCCTCTGCCTCCACCACCAACTTACAGTCCCAGTACCCAAATGTACCCCGGCCCGCCCGGGTACTGGGGCCAGGAGGGCGCCTACCCGCAGGCCGGCACGTGGGGGGCCCCTGGTTTCTCCCCATCTCCTCTGCATCCAAACACAATACCCACCCTGTCTGCCAGAGTGCCTGCGTCCCACTCAGGTTCTGGGGAAACGACACAGGATTTCAGTTAATCACACCCTGCTGTATATATTTAGATCAGCTCCTGAGACTGACGAGTATAAATCACCCATTCGTTTTTTTCCCCAATTCTGCAGGAGACATGGAGGATCTCCTGAGCAGCCAGTGGGAGAGCACATCCATTCGTCATGCCTTCATCAGAAAGGTGAGGCTTCTGTGTATTTTTTTAATTTTTTAAGAATTAGTCATAGAGATTTAAACTTTTGCGTTTTGTTGCTCTTCTTCACATTATCAACGACAATCCAGTTGATCTCAGTGACGTCCACTGAGATTAAGTGTTTTTGTGTGTGCTCAACAGAAATTGCTTTTTTGTGTATTTGGGCAGGTTTACTTAATTTTAACTGCACAGCTTGCCGTCACCTTTTCCGTTGTTGCCGTTTTTACATTTGTGTGAGTTTCCCTACGCATCACAACGCAATATTACTTACTTACTGCTTACAATGTGTCTGGTGGAGGATGAGAAACACTGTCTCGTATGTCTGTGCTGCTTTCACAGTGACCCTGTGAGGCTGTTTGTCATCAGATACCCCGGGATCTACTGGGCATCTCTGTGAGTTACACCAAACAGAAGCACACTTATTGTTACTGCTTTTATTCTCATGACATGATGTTACACACATTGTTTTGTGTCTCCGCAGTGTGGTTTACTTTCTGGTTTACTGCATTCTAATCTGCTGTAAAGAACCGAGGTGAGCATATCCCTGCTCTGTTGAAAGAAAATATACCTTCATAATTTAAGGGCTTATTCAAAACCAGCAATATATCTATTTCTATACCATATAATATAATATAATATAATATAATATAATATAATATAATATAATATAATATAATATAATATAATATAATATAATATAATATTAAACATATTTGTCACATTTTCTGTTTAGGAGACGTTTCCCATGTAATCTCATACTGCTGGGGGTATTTGTAAGTATGGTTTATTAGATTATGAGTCAAAAGACAATGTTGATGATGAAAAAAATATAATATTGCAATATTATCAAGAGCTGTTGAAGACTGAAAGCATAAACGTGAAAAAGAAACGCAGCTAATGAAATGTGACAAACCATGAAAAAACTCCTCGTGTCTCCTCTTGCAGACTCTTGCGTTGTCTTACATGTCTGGAACCATTTCAAGGTTTGTTTTTGACACCGGAAGACACAAGGAGAGTTCATTTTTCACCACGAGGTACTGATGTCATTATTATTATTACATCCTTGCAATATTGGGTTGGATTTTTTTGTTGCTCTTTTGCAGCTATTATGAAACCAAAGCAGTGCTACTAGCCATGGGAATAACAGCATTGGTTTGCATAGCCGTCACCGTCTTCTGCTTCCAAACCAAGGTAGATGCGAGTCGTGTGTCTGTGCAGCTCGTAGCCCGTGGCTTGTCAGAGGACGCCTTTGTTGTCAGTGTAAAAGAACGCCTTTGTCTCACATTACAATGGGCCACTGAGTTCCTTTAAATATTTATAACATTTTGGGCAGAAGATGTGAATCCAACTTCTCCGTCTGACGAAACCCAAGATGAATGAGTTACATATTTTTCGGGGCGAGTGCGTGACATACCCTCCCCTGTTATTCGTATTATTTCTTGATTATTATTTTATATATATTTTTGCCTTCACACTCATCATCCTTCTCTCAAATCTTCACAGGCTGGGCTTTCAGCGGGCTTGAAGCCAATTTTCACTTCACTTTCATCCCGTTCATGACTTGTTCCTCATCACAGGTGGATTTCACTTCCTGCGGGGGCTTCCTTTGTGTGGCCGGCGTTCTGCTGGTGATCCTCGGGATTGTTACGGCGGTCGTCCTCTCCTTCCACTACGTGAGTAGAGTCTTTGGTCAGATCTTTTGCATGTGTCCTCCGTGCTCTCTGTGCGTCTCCCAGTGTGAGGAGTGGCGGCGCGGCGGGGGTGGGGCATCTGCGCGCGACTGATTTCACCTTCAAAGGCCTTTCTTTATGCCACTCCACAGGTCCCGTGGCTGCACATGCTCTACGCTGCCATCGGAGCCATCGTTTACACTCTGGTGAGTCTGAACTCTGGTGGAATTAAGGCACGACATATTAACATATGCGTTTGGTATTGCATCATCGCAACAAAAAAAACAAAAAAAAAAAAACAGGAGACATCGTCGTCTTTAAAACATGAAACTCGCGATAATTCAAAATTGTGGGCCTGCCGTTTCCCCAACGCCCTTTTTCTGACATACTCTATTCTTTGTGTCTTTTGTTAGTTTCTGGTCTACAACACGCAGCTTCTGATTGGAAACCGGGAGCACGCCATCAGCCCGGAGGAGTACATCTACGGCGCGCTCTCTCTCTACGTCGACATTGTCCACATCTTTCTATTTATCCTTCAAGTGAGTGGAGCTGCGACCGATTGAGCAAATCCTCATCTCAAGTTTATACCAACAGCATATTGTCATTGTTAAAAATCGTGCTATAGGCGCGTGTACATTTGGATGTATCATGGCCAACTACCCGTGATAAACGTAAGTGCTTAGCGATATGACATTAACTATAAACAGTATCTATTTTTATGGCGATAACTTGAGCACGTTTCTTCTCGCACTGTATGAAGCTGGATTTAATAGCTTTGCAGTCTGTATAGTTGTAAATAATTCATTTTAACGGTGCCTTTAGTTTTTAGTAGATTATCCATGCAAACATGATTCAAAATCAAATGTATACTTCTAGCAAAACTAAATGTAACTGAATGACTCAGTTATTAAGCAGTAAAACAATGAAAAAAAGACGACACGACTCATGGTTGGATTCTTTTTTGTATTTCATGGTTTAACGTTAGGTCCTTCAATCCCAGATAAAACACCTGTAGACACTGCCATACTGCCACAATCATTAGATGTAAATAAGATCTGGTAGTAAGGCCTGCTCTGATCTGTATTAAAGTTGTTTTTTTTGTTTTACATCACCATAGAAAAGAACTTTTGACAAACATTGACTCATAATTTAAAATATGGATTAGGTGCGTGTCTCCAGCTACTACTTTAAATCACAGATCAGCTCCTATTTTCGTTTCATCCGTTATGTGTCCTTAAACAACTAATCAATAAAGTACACCCGTACACCGTTGTGACCGCTCTCATCTTCTCATCTTAATGGTTAATCATAGTGGCACGTTAGTGTCATACGGTGGCACGAGCACACGTTCCCGCTTCCTTTCTGGATTAGTATTGTTTCCCCATCACCTGTGTGTTCCGCGTGTTAGTTTGGGATGATTGGGTTTGAGCACAGGGCAGAAGCTTCAAGGCGTCAGGCGCTTGGGGTCACGAGGGAACATGGAGGTCTGACGTATGTTGTGCAGGCCAAGGTAAAGCATGCAGACTCTCTCCAGGCCTGGAACAGATCACCAAACACATCTTTATGTCAGCTACTCTGCTTAACCTTTTTATTTTGTTTTTAAACAGGACATCTGCAGTGTAACAGAGATGGTTCCATCTCTTGTGTGTTGCCCGAAAAAAGACAGGATAAGATAATCCTTGATTAGTTCCACTATGAGGAACTCTAAAGCTATTTTATTCATAAAAGGAAAAAAAAGACATAATAAAGAGAGAAAATCCAATTTTACTTACCAATACCTCCACCGCCATGTGGGGGCGCTCCATACCGGAAGGAGTCAATGTAGGCCTTGATCTTCTCCAGATCTATAGTGTCATAAAAAAAGAAAGAGGATGAAAATACAAATAACACAGGCTGAAATAAACAAATATTAAAACAAACCATTGACCCAACCAAATTCCTGGTGTTGCAATTCCAGCTGGTAACCAATGGAGGGAGCCAGAGATCACATGTGAATAACTCCATGTCTACAGCGGCCGTTCTTACCAATCTGGTGATGGGTGGCTCTCTCAGTCAGAAGCTGAGCATCGTGAACTCTCTGAGCTCCAGACAGGATCTCCTCACCCCTCATGAACATGTCGTAGGAGTTGGAATATTTCTGATAAAATCACAACACATAAAAACAACACATCTATTCATTTAAGGAAAGTGTGAAGCTGAATCCCGTACAACCGAACTGGCTTGAATTCCTTACACTGATATTCCACAAAGAAACAACTCTAAAAATCAGGAAAGCCAAAACAAAGCATTAAAGCTCCACCTTCCACACTTTCATGTTGGGTTATAAAATGAGTATGGGTATTTTTATGTCAATTTTTTTTTAAATCGCCAAACTACGAGGAAAACCCATTTTGGTTTAACGGCATATTTGTGTATCCAGCCAGGACAGCAGGCTGATGAGTTTTTGGCTCGTCTAAAGCCGCTTTCTGGCCATAGCACAAGTTTAAGCACTGGTCAACACTCATTTACATACCAGTTTGTTGCGGCAAAGCCAATCCCAGTGTGCGTGAGCGTGTGTGTGTGTGTGTGTGTGTGTGTGTGTGTGTGTGTGTGTGTCTTACAGGGTTGCTTGGGTCAGGCATTGTGTAGAAGGGTCTAACAGCCAGTGGGTATTTATCCAGCACGTAGAAGTCAGTGTCGTACTGAGAAGAAATGAGCACACATACAAACGGTCATTGGTCACGTAACTGAGGAATCATTTGCTTTTCTTAATCGTTTGCGATAAACGGAATCACCATACTGTAGGGTGCATGTTATTACATTTCAATTTTACTGCCATTTTAGAAAGATCTGTAAAATCCATCCGTACGTCTTGGTTTTGCCATGTGCCGTACTCATGGAGGCCATGTTGTGGTGATAAAAGTGCCATTTTAATTATATTCACTCACACAGACTGGCATGGTCTCCAGTCAAGTAATATTTGAATTGTTTCATACACAATACAACAATAAATGACAGAAAAACATGTGAACGCACCTTTTCCTTGACAAGACGACCAAGCAGCTTTTCATTGGGTGTACTAGAAAATAAGAAAATGATTCATTTTAATACATATAACTGTAAACTTGTAACTGGCCCGCAACTGAGTATTATAAAGTCAATGAATTATTTAAATGGTTCCACGGGGCGTGTGATGTATTCTGACCTGAGGTCTTCCTCGTCACCCATCTCCACGCCCGCCTGGCGCAGCATGGCCACGCCCTCGGTGAACTCCAGCCTCAGAGTGGGCTCCAGGAATTTGAAAGGCTCACTGGGAAACTGCTTGTTCACCGTCTGGATCTCGGTTTGGAAGCTGACGCGGAAAAAACAAAAACACACGTGAATATTCAGTGTGGCTTAGTACAATATGGACGAAAAAAACTTTTGGCAGATATAGTTAGATAAATACTGTGTAAGATGATGGAGGAGCAGCATTTATCTCTTAAAAAAAAAATTACATCTCATAATCAATTATTGAATTTGAAAAAAAAAAAAAAAGAAAAAAAAAAAAACTCGAGGCACAACTTGAAGTCATCTGTTGCATGGGTCAAGCGCACCCACGCAAAATTGCCTAATATGTAAGAGGAAGAGTGGGGAAAGTCATGAGAAGAAAAAGCTGAAACAGTCCAACAGGCCTGAGAAAGAGGAACTGTGGTCATCCGTTAAATCTAAAAAACACCCGAGTGGTGTTTACAGAATTGGGGGCTGCCACCTGCATGGCATGTGACGTTAATTCGACTCATCTCTGAATCACCGTTTGACAGAGTCTATTGTAATAATGACCCGAGCACATGGTTTAACCAAAGAAAAATGTGGTCTGAATGAGTGCGTTACGGAAACTCGGGTGTGGTTTTGGTGTGGCAGTCGCTTGAAGGAAGATATAAACATTGAAGGGCGATGTCTGGGCTCAGTTTGAGTGTGAAAAAGGCTGTGTGAAATTTGAAATGAATTAGACATATTCTTTTTGTTTAGCACTTTAACCATAATGATGGGGGAAGTCAAAAGATAAAAACATGAAAAGAGTCGCACTTTATCTCACAGACTCACGCCACTGGGAGGCAGTAAAGCTGCATCCTCGTTTATTCTTTGTTGGAGCTTCACTAACCTTGTGTGTAAGTGGAAATCACTGACTTTTAACTGAGCAGACAGCCCTGGTGGATAACCCTGTATCGGGATTCACCAGATGGAATAGCTGCACGATAGACATACACTATTTAAACCTTTTGCCCACCATGACCTTTCCAACGCCTGGTATCGATCCTGTCCAAAGACAGTTGAAAAACTTGGGCCTATGTCGCGTGTCGTTCGCCTCCAAATGTTTGAGTCCGACAAAAACCACAGAGAGTTTGAGTGAAGTTAAAATAAAAAGCCCTATTCGTTTAGGGATGTAAAGTCCAAGTCCAGCGCATACTTGTCTCTCAGGCCCTTGAAGATTTGCACCATGGTGTCGGTGATGGAGTCGATCACCTCGTGGTAATGGTAGTCGAAGGCCATTTCAATATCCAGACCCACAAACTCCGTCAGGTGACGGTGAGTGTTGGAGTCCTCTGCCCTGAAAACTGACACACGCACGCACACACACACACCATTAACAAATGAGTCACAAAACAGGTTTGTTTGTATATATGTCAAATGCATGGCTGTATAAATGCAGATATTCCTATTTATTCTTATTCCTTATTTTTGTATCAACACAATTTATCAATTTTAACAATTTTCACAATTTTAATGATGAACCAACACAATTGTATGCATCTGACAGAGATAATTAGTATGACATCTGCTTCTCATGGCTGACAATCAGCCCTCTGTTAACACCCATTTGAGTTTTTTTTACACAGTGACACCATATATTTAGACACATACTGTAGGTGCCACAGGAACTTCAAGGAGCTGATCCCAATTCTCTTCACTTGCCGAGTCGGTAACTACGGTAACAGCGGTGAGTACATTGTTGCCTTAGAAGCAGCGATGACCCCCAAGCCCCTTCGCCTCTTTGTGTAGAGTACAGTAGCTGCAGAGAAGCTGTTCACTCAGAGGAATATGTGAGAAGTCACTCTTACCCGGGCCCACACAGAAGACCTTGTCAAAGTCTGCGCAGATGCACATCTGCTTGTAGAGCTGGGGAGACTGGGCCAGGTAGGCGCTGGTTTTGAAGTAAGACACGGTGAAGACGTTGGCTCCACCTTCACTGGCAGCTACGAGTGGACAAAGACAACTTTTGGTCATGAAATGAGAATTTTGAAATGACAGTAAATCCTAACTTGATTCGGCAACTGAAGTATCTCATAACAAATTTAAAAGCACCCCGCTATTTATGATATACGGTTTCTGAAATTGTGACAAGACAATTTCTGATAGCAAAGCTCTTGGATGTTGTCAAAACAAATACATTTTTCACTTCTCATCTAATAAACAAACCCCAAACAGTTGCTAGGCATGTTTTTTTTTTCCAAAACAACAGAAAAAACACAGTTCTCAGGATTCTATAACAACACAAGCCTGATTTGCATCACACATGTGTGGTTCCCTATTTCACAGACTTCAGAGGAAACTTTGTCATAAACAGGGTAAGGATGGTACAAGATGTACACTGTATGGGTGATGGGTGTCGGTAGGCAGGAAGATGTGGTTTTTGCAGGAGAAAAAAACAAAAAAAAACAGAGTTGATTTTACAGGGTGCCGCCAAAATAAAAGCGCGGCAGTTTTGAATTTAAATGGCTCGGCCTTAGCGAATTTCATTGGCCTTCTAAGAAAAGAGGAAGCGAGAGTGGTAAAGGGTTTCGCCACAGATTATTTCAAACGTGACAGGCGTGCGAAGGGCTGAGGACCAGTGAGTTGCAGGCCCTTTGGAAATGGAAAAATTTGTGAGGCAGATGGTGAGGCTGAGTGAATTAGAAGCCAGACTGTAGAAATGAAATGTGAGCGGTATCCTTTTATGTGAAATGATGGCAGGACTGGGAGGGGGGGGGGGCTGACGTCGTAAATGTTGTGTATTTGTGTGTAAAATGGCTGTGAACAGGACTGCGCTGTGGGCCTGGGTCAGAAATCATCATTTCGTTGCCTCGAGTCACTGTAAAGAACCCACCGGCCCCGGTGGCTCATCTCTATGCATCCACATTCATGAGGTGCTGTGTACTGACCATTTCCAGTTGACACTGGGTGTGAATGGAGGAGCAAGGATGCGAAAGCTAATCCACATGCGCACATTTCCACGTGAACAGTGATTTATTGAGGGGAGCATGTGCATGTGCACCGTTTTTTTCAGGCTTTTGTGTGCATGTGCACTTCTTGTATGAAATCCCATTCTCGGGTTTATAAATGAGGCCCCCCCCGGTGTCGAGGAAGCATTTCAGGGAGGAGGGAGGGAGGGGAGGGGAAGAGAGAGAGAGAGAGAGAGAGAGAGAGAGAGAGAGAGAGAGAGAGAGAGAGAGAGAGAGCATGCAGAGGAAACAATATCTTCTGAAAAATGGGGAGAAGATTTTTTGGTTTAAATCAAGACTTTTATCCTAGTTTCCTTTTATTTAGTGAAGTTAGGATAAGACCCTTTGGGTGTAGGCTTAAAAAAAATTCATCTCCCCGGGTCAAATTAGAAGGGGCTGAAAATGTGAGAGTTGATTGATGCGTCAAATTTCCCACCTTCTTGGCCGGTATATACAGTATCTTTATATGTGAACTACTGCCTTTTTTGGTTCAGAAACTCTGTTAGACCCTCAAAGTCTTTTATAAGCTTTAACTGCACTTTCAAATCTGGTTTCTGATTTGAGCAGCAGAGAGGAAAAAAAAAAAAACCAAAAACGGACTACCCAAACAGGAAGTTTAACCTTACAACTGTCACTGACGATGACTCACGCGATACCTGTGGGCATTGATGTGAAAAACAAGCGAGAATCTGTTCAAAGAAAGAACTCAGTGCATGTACAGTAAATCGGATTTTTCCCAGGACGCCTCAGTGTGAAAGAGGTCGTGCTCGTACCTGATATGATTTTAGGCGTCTGGATCTCCACAAAGCCCTTTTTGGTGAGTGTGTCTCTGAAGAGCTGGCACACTCCCGACTGCAGGCGAAAGATGGCCTGGCTGGTGGTGGTCTACAGAGGGATTATAAACACACACAGACACATTTTACATGATTCATATGGGTTTTTTTTTGTTTTTTGTTTTTTTTGTTTTACAGCATTGCGACACAATTTGTGCAACTCCTCCCGACAAAACATAGATTTGCCAGTGAGGGCATGTCGTGCGCTAAAAACACAGTATGAGCCCCTAAGAAGTTTAAACCGTGCTAAACACTGGTTACACAGGTAAATGTAAACAGAGCCAGTTCTACTCCCTGCTGTGATTTCACCGACTAAACCGGAGGATAACAAAAAAAAAACACAAAAAGCCCCCAAATCCCTCGACAGTTGCAACAGTTAGGCGACAAGGGCATGTGAGAACGTAAGCGAATCCTCCCCCAGATCCACTGACTCATCTCGAATGACCACAAGGTTTCCACAAGGGAGCTTTACCGGCTTTCGGCTCCGGTTTATTTATCATGCATCTCCACGCAGACACTCCCGTCAATACAGGGCGCTCTGGCCTGGGCTAATTAAGAGCTTTCATTTCTCCCCCTCTCCTCATCTCCAGTGCCCCCCCGTCGGGCCGGAGAGGCAGAGTTGGCAGAATGGAAAGGTGATGATGTCTTAATACTGGCGAGCTCGTTAAGCTGCAGACGAGCGGCCTCCGGCCCGTCTGAGAAACTTTTTTTTTCCTTCACCACCCCGCTGAATATTTCAGTGCATTCTGTTAAAAAAATAAAGCAGTGAACCTAAAAAAATAATAATAAAAAAAAAAAAAGAGCTCTACCCTCACACCAACTATGACTTATTTGAGTCCAGTGTTACACATTTGTGCAGCGCCCTCATGTTAGACCTCGGGGGGGGGGGGAAGTCACCCAAAACATTATGTTCAGGAGCTGTTTTTTATATATAATAATAAACAAAAATTGTGCTAGAAGTTAGAGAGAGCTTCCTGTTTACTGCACGTCTGCACCAAGTAGGTGCAAAAGTGAGGAGGGGCAGGTGGTGGTTAGCAGCTCTAGAAACTGACAGTTCTTTTGATGGTGCCACCGTTGTGTGGAGGGAAAAAAAAAAAACAGAACGTGAGGTACCTCTCTAGGTGGCAAGCAGGGGCTCGTAATGAAACCCAACTGCGGTGATGAAGAACCACAGGCAGCGGTTTACATCAAAAAATAAAAAAAAGAAGAAAAACATTACGTTTTACGAATAGTCTTCTTGGGACTTCCTAGAATAGTGAAGGGCATTTTCTTGGTGTTTTCTTAAGATCGGGTCTCAAATTTGCTCATGGTATTTGTTAAATGTCGACAACGCCGCCTGAGACCAGTTAACAAGGCAGGGATCCTGTCCAAACACTGTTAACTGTGGGCCAGGGTGTCTTACGCAAACTAAATTAAAATGAACACAAGTCAACCGTGTCCATTAGTGTGAAGCTGCTTGTTTTAGGACGGTCAAGTTACAAAGGGACTCGATTATTCTCCGTTTCCGTTTTTATCGTCTTCACCAGCGTGGGAACCGCTTTAAAGCTTGTCTGGGCTCCGAGGGTACGGCAGATGACAGAGCACCAGCTCGAAGTGCACGGTGTTGGAGAAACAGGTGTTGCCGCGCAGGTCTGCGCCTCGGTGTCGCTGGCTTCCTGCCTGTCGCCCGGCCCACGTGGGAGGCGCAGGATCAAAACAACCAGACACACCGTGCGCTCACTGTGGCTCTGCACATCTCCTACCCAGCCAGTTAAATCACAGACCGTCTCTTGCATTTGTTTTGTTTACAGTCGCTCGTTGGGGTCTTTTTTTCTGCTTTCTCTTGTTATTGGCTCTTTCTAAAAAAGGTCCAACTGAAAACATTTCAACAGAAACGGGGAATAAATAGCCCCCCGCCCACCCGGGAAAATGGTCCCATTTAAACAGCCGTGGCTTCAAAAATCTGAACTAACAGCTTTTCTTATCCCAGCAGACAACTTCACAAGGGCCCATAATGTGAGCATGCCACTTGTGAGGTTAGATGTATCAGGACAAATACTCTGCTGGCCTTGTCACACACAGTATGAAGATTTATTTTTTCTCCTCCGTTTTGGGAGAAACTTACCCTGAGATCAATAACCCTGTTGTCCAGCTTGGTGTCCTGGTTGACTGTGGCTCTGCCTTCCTGAGGGGCAAATAAACACATCATCACATCAGCAAAAAGCTCCTTAACCATGAAATATTCGGCAACAGCTCAGTAAATGCTGTTTTGAGGCTTTTTAAAAAATCTCATCCATTTTGGTGAAAAAAACTAACTTCTGAAGACTATAAATTTCATTTAAAATATAACTCTAAAAAAAACATTTTTACAGGGTCGACGACATCTGCAAAACAGGACAAAAAGGCAACAATTCCACCGCAGTATTCTCAACAATAATAATCGTAATAATAGGGGAAGAGAAAAAAAGCAAAAACACAAATGAGACAGTAAATGTTTCATCGCAGGAGGAACCACTGCTTCCAGGGTTCGTGGATGTCAGGCTTCCTTATAGGACCCACTGGAGTTTGAGTCACATCCTGCTCCGGGGGCCTGCCCCGCGGGGGAGCGAGGAGAGGTTAGACAGGCGGGAGAGCGGGACAGACGGGGCTGTTAAGGCCAGCGTCCCCGTGGGAGGACAGGTGTCGTGACAAGTGTGAGACTGACGTGTGGAATCCCAGCTGAAAACACCTGGGCTCGACTGACTGGCTTAAACAGATGGGCTCTGCCGCCGTCTCTCATTTGGTTGAACGGCCACTAACTGATTCTCTCATTAAAATCCGAAACTCATTGTATATTCGACAGCTGCAGAATAACAATGGCTGTTGGTGTTTTTAGAAATATATATATTTTTTTTACCAAAAGACCAGGATTTAATGTCACATTGGACATTTATTGACAGCAACATTTTAATGCTTCTCCGGTCATAATTTAGATGTATGACAACCCACCCCTAACAAACGGGATTTAGACAAGTGTTCTGCAAAACTTCTGCACTAATGTGCTGCAGTCAAAAAAGAACTTAATAAACTATCCGCCTACCTGCAGTTCAATCCACAGCGGCTGTTTTTTGGGCTGCTTGGTGATTATTTCAAACTAAAATATCCTGTGTACCTTTTGGGCAAAGCAACTATGACAGTAGAATAGAAAAAAAATAAAAATAAATAACTTCTCAAGTTGCAGTTAATCATCTACTGAACTGAGCTGCCATTAAACCGTTGAGTGACACCAAGACGGCAGCCTGAAAGTTTAATAATATGGCTTCCAGCATGCATCAGTTCAATATTATTTAAAGTTATTCGCTCTTAATGCAAAACTCTCCTCAATTGGTATTCAGAGGGCTCGGTAAACGCCGGCTGTCGGCTGGTATAAACACTGTGATGAAATCACATTTTTGCATGAGCAGAGGCGAGTCAGATGAGGTGATTTTACATAATAAATGTGATGTTAATAAGCGTGAGCCATTCTGCTCTTCATCTTGTTTGATTTAACCAGGTTTAATGACCCAAGCCCTCCACTCTGCCAAAAAAACACAGATTATTTTTCTTTCTTCTTCTTCTCACTGCCAAAATCTTCCCTCGGCAAAATGCTTCAATGAAATTGCGCGGCTACGCCGCAATCTCCTTCTGATATCAAGAGTTCATTAATGGCTAATTATGCTGTCCCCACATGACGGCGAACTCTCACGCACGGCGACAGCCGGTTACGCTTTCTCACACTCGGTGGTTGATGTCAGAATCTTTTAAAGATGGAGTTGTACCTCAAGAATGTACCACACATTCGTGGTCTATCATGAATTGCTGGCGATAAAAACTTGAGGAATGTATTTCATTAAGGTGTTACGTCCTTAAAGAGGGTATTAATTAACCAGCTCAAGCCAGTAAAATGTCCTCTACGATTTGGGAGTGCATTGCTATAATGATGAGAGTGAATAAGACTCATGAGATTTTCGGTGTTGGCAAAAGCGGAGCTTCATAGCAGTAGGAATTATGGGGAAATTGGTGAAATTGTACTGGTGTCTCCTCCAGTGGGAGTTTTTGGGTCCGCTCGTTCACGCTCACCTCCTCTCCGTCTGCGTCGGGCCTGACGGCGTCGTCCAGCTGCAGGGGGAGACGGGGCTCTGCCTGGCTGATGACAAAAATCTGTGAGGAAAGAGGAAGAAAGCGAGAGCATTTCAAATTCAGAAGGGGTGACAAACCACCCGTGCGCCGTTCATGAGGTTTTTGTGACGACGGAAAGTACCGAGGACTCCGCACACAGACGTGTCAAAGTGAAAGCCTCGTCTGCTGAAAGCTCACGCAAGTGTGAGCAGTTGATTGTACACGCCTGTCACAAAAAACCACTGGTTTTCACACACAAACTGTGGGATCTGATGCATGCCTCTGAGCCGTTAAATAAATATCACATTTAGGTCATTTATCTTATGCGCTGCACGTGTGACGTTTGTGCGGCCTCTACATTAGGCCAAACTAGTATGGTGTGCACCAATTACGTAATACAAATGACCGTTTTTTGGAGGAAAATAATTGCAATGGCATGTTTTATTTGAACATGGGGGGAATGGAAGGATAAGCTGGCGCATGGTCCCCCACCCTCTCAATGTGGAGCTCCACGTCCTGCTGGGTGCAGCTCTCGATCTTCTGCTCCACTTTCCTCACCGACGCCTCCACGTCCACGATGCTTTCCTTGGTGATGCTGGGGGAAGGGAAACAACAGAAAACAACATTAGAAAACAAACTTGTGTGTGTATGTGTGTGTGCGGGAGGCCAACCGTGTGAGAACCAAAAATGTCCCTTGAACTCCGACGGATGCTTGTCAACATGCATTTTTCACGGTGTGATGTGCGGTACAGTGTGGGTGAAGGTGTTTTTCTTGCTGTATGAAATCACCTCACACACCAAAAGAGGAATGATTGCTGTGTGGCTATTTGCAAGGGGGAGGGGGTCTGGCTTCCATAACGAGACCCCAGCCTCCACCATCTCAACCTCTGCTCAACACAAGCGTGTCTCCTATCATTAGGTTCAAATCAACAGGTTGCAACAGGGCAGAGCACGTTTCGCAGTTTCCACACATCAAACTGTAGACCAATTCGATAGTGATGCAATGACTCACGCAGTGGGGAAACACATAGGCCATTAAACCACAGGTTTTTGCAAATTCTCTGGCCCTGAATGATTCTGGTGGCCACCTTATTTTCGTTCCTAGTTGCATCACACTGATGGTGAGGAGCGTAACTGAACCAACCGTCTCCTAGCTAGGGCGTGTGCTTTCAGCACAGTACCGGTTAATAATAAAAAAAAATAAAAATAAAAATCATCAGAGGACACATTGTAGTTAGATCACAGAACACCGCTTTTTCCAACTTTCAATAAATCCACTAAGGTTACCAATAGCTGGTGACAACGGAGAAGTAGTAAATAAATACAAGGAGAATATAATATATAATAATATACAGTATATAATAACAGAGAGGCAACTGATTGGCAGTTTCTTTCATGGGAAGCTCATCGCGATAATAATGATGTTATACGATAATAATAAACCAGCATCTAGTGTGAACCTTATTTAAATGTTCCTTTGCAAAAAAAAAAAAAAAAAAAAACCTAAAAAAAAAAAAAAAAAAAAAACATTTTGAACTGAAGAAGAGACACAGATGGCCATGAAGTGCAAAGGCCAAAAAAAAAGGAAAATCCTTCATTGTTCCTCATTAAAAAGCAGTAATGATGGGGTGCACACCAGGGCGCTGCCGTCCCTTCAACCCCTGCCACAGCTGCCGCCGCACTCCTTCCCCTCTGGTAGGAGATCCCTTAGATAAATAAATCCCCAACATTAATAACCTCCACTGCGGGGGCCACCAGAGCCCCGGTGACAACGCATCCCAGCCACCGGTGCCGAGGAAAACAGACTGATTAACTCCACACCCAGACTTGACACTATCACGTGGAGATGAGAAAGAGAGGGAGGATAGTTGCACGCTGGGAAAATCTGCGTTTTTTTTCCCCCCCTTTCTATTTTAGTCCCAATACCAGATTGGAAATGGAAGAAAAATATGAAAAGAACTTCACCGTCACTGGAGAGACATCAATGGAACGTTCTAAGTTAACATGTCAGATACTGCAACCCTGAAATATGACAAATTTAACGGTGGTACTGTGGTCTACAAAAAAACAGAAGCGTATGGTCACAAACATTTTCGTGCGCGGATCAGAATGATATTAAAGGGAAGTTGAGGTGACTTAGTCCCCCCGCCATTTTTCACATGGGCCTGTCTGTTCGTGAACTCACATCACCCACGTCAAAAAAAAAAAACAAGAAATGACACATTATTATTATTACCGTTATTCCCATTTCAGAGGCCGCCGTACTCCTCGGCTTCACACTCAGACCTCCCACAGTGCTCGAGTCAAGTCAACGCTTACACACGCTCAAGATCACTTAATTAAATTGTGAGTGAAAGGAGATGTGGTTTGGATGTACAATATGTGAAATTAAGACTTCCTCTGCCATGTCATCGCTGTCCTCGACACGATTATGAGAGGATTTACTTGTAATCCAGGGTCTTACTCGGCGTGTCAATCATCACCCCAGTGTGTGAAACCAGACTGGAACCACTAAGCCACAGGAACTGAAAGTACCACCTGTTCCTTGATATTCCAATATTAAAACAAAAAAATCACAGCAACCTTCGGATCATCATCCAGCAGCGTGACTAGGCGTTTTTCATGGAAACCGTGTCATCACTTTCACTCGCTCTGTCATCAGGTGACCGCGTATGGCACAACAATCCAACTGTCCAACCACAATATTGCAAAACCCAAAAAAGGAACTAGTGCCCATCAAAAGAGATCATCTGACTGTGACATACACGAACAGAAACACTTTACACTTAAAAAAAAAAAAAAAAAAGAAACGCAAGAGAAAAAAAAACGCAGCTTTTCCACAGATTTAAACGACACCTGTCCTTTCTTGGCCGTGTCAGAGTGCGACAGGGTTAATAAATCTTAATCTCGATGCCGTCTGGGAGCCTGGTCAGCTTAGGGACTGAGAAGAAATACGCGCCGGGGGTCAGAGGACTGTGACACTTCACACAAAGTGGGGTCAGTGTGATCGGGGCAGCAGAGGTCAGGGCCCCGGCTCTGAGCGGCGGTGACCTCGCCCTCATTAGAACAAATGTGCTTGTGTTTCCAGTTATGTTTGCTGTAAACCCCCCCCCTCCCCCTCCAACACGCCGTGCACTCAGAGGCTCTCTGGGTCTCATTTATGAAAACACCAGTATAATGAACGCAAGTAAAAGGTAATTTATGCACATTTGGAGTTTCATCATTTACCGCCTTGTTTACATACGACTCAGGCTGGTGTGTGCATAAACTATCATTCATTATCTCCCTCATTAGAATTGAATAGATGGATGACTATATTGACTCAGAGTGTTACATGAGCTTAAGAAATGTTTATGCTGTCGTTCATTGTACATACCATCGCTAATGTGACAAAAACAAAGTTCTGGAGTTACTGCTCAGCCCTAAACGATCCAAGGAGCCAGAGAGACGCACACGTCCTCCGGACGACCCACATGAGGTCATTGTCTGGAACAATGATGGAGCCCCGATAAGTCTCCATTGATGTTTGACAGCGTTGCCTTTGTCAGTTAATTAACTGTTTTTTAATTGATGCTGATTCCTCTCAACTCTTGGCGGTTTCTCCGGGAGGTTGAAGCAGCAGACGCGCTGCTGCCTTCAGCTCTTTGAGAGGTTATAAGGTTTTATAAGGTTATAAACGGCCGCTTTACTAATTACTGGGCTCGTTTTTTTAAACCCCACACTGCAGTCTCCACATCGCTCCCAACTTCCATTTTTGGTGTGGCATGATTATGAAGTTCATCAAACTGCAGGAGTGCTGAAAACGAGTTCTTTTTTTCTACACCATTATTGTTTTGTTTATAATGTACCTGTACCTCATTGAGTTTCACTTGAAGGATGTTGATTTAAAGTACAAATTACAAAAGTGAGTCCCTTTGCTTCTTTATCAGCATTTCCCCCCTTAATAAAGAGCACTTTGGCTGATAGCCGTGTTCATTATACTACTCTTTATCTGCTCACATGACGGATGGTGCTTGGCTCTCAAGTATTCCTGCCTCCTCTCATCCAAGCTGCTGTATCTGCCATCACTACAGGAACCTCTCCATTAAAACGCCGCTGTATCCCGCCCTGTTAACAGCCAGCCTTTGTTGTGCGAGTGAAAAATGATTGAGTTCCCCGCCATCCACCTCACTTTGAATGTGTGAAAATGGAATCGGCCAACGATTGAGGGCCCAGGGTTTTCCCACCATTGTTTTCTGGCCCTCTCGGACAGGAAGTGCCGCCTCACTACTCACTTTGCAGCAAACTTGACCATCTGCTTGCTGGCACGATCTCCCACGGCAACCAGCGCCTGCACGTTGAACTGCTGCTGACGCAGGACCAAGAAGCATTGCTTCCCTGCAAAAAACAAAACAACAACATATAGTGACGCAATGTTATGGCTCCATTTTTATTTATTCAAACAACAACAATAAAAGCTCTGGTGCTCAGTTTTTGCAGGTCTCAGTGACGCATGGGATGAAGATGGTTATGACCCTCAGCTGTGAGGATTTTTTTTTCACGGCAATCTACAGGTGAAGTGTCAAACATTTGGGAACAAAGTCTCGTCTTTGAAGAGCATTGTGTGGCGAAAATGGTGATTGCTACCTTCCTAGCAAACACACACACACCTTGGGAGAGTGTAAACAAACCAGCCAACAAAAAAAAATAAAACAGAGGGCCAGTATGAAGTGGGACCACCCAGGTACTTTGATGTTTGAAGACTGTGAGAGGAGGTGGGGGGGACGGGGGGGGGCAGTGGTGGGGATAACAGTGATGCCAGGATCCCACCAACAGATGCACCCCTCATTCCAGACCAAAATCAGGATGTTGTTCCGCTCACACGGACATCCTTGAACGTAGACATGAGAGGAGGGGAAGTGAGTCTTCACCCGTGGAAGAAGTTTTCCTGAGAGGAAACAGTGAGGGCATCATCGCGTGGGGGGGACCCGACTTTATTTGAAGTGACAGATTCAGCGAGGCAGTAAAAAAAAAAAAAGGCTCCATGTTATCATACGGAGACGCAATAATCTGGAAAAGTCGCATTGGGTTCATCGTTGCTCAAATAAGGTGGCGAGCCACTCGGCTGCCTGTAGCTGTAACCCAGCAAAATACAGGTTATCTGATCCTCCCTGTTGGCAGCGACACACTCATGTGAAAATAATATCAAAATCACCCTCAGGTTGTCAAACTCGGCCAAACACGGGACGAAGGGGGAGTTCTGGTCCCAGGAGGGAATATATACTGTAGACAGGTGCACAGTGAGGTATGGTTTGGTTATTTGTTTTTGGTTTTATCAATAAAAGCAGGCTGTTTTTTTTTTTCTGAACTCCAGCATTGGACGGCCTAAAGAGAGAAAGAGGTCAGCCACTTCGTTAATCCGACACCACCAAATCAAAGGTATTTGCGAATGATGTGGATTAACGGCTCGAGTGTTTGATGCTTCAATATGGTAGATTTAGGATTAACACAGAGGTCATCCAATCTTGGTTGCCCCCCCCCTTTGAAAGTCGCTTTAAACATGAAAAAAAAAACGGAAAAAAAAGGAAAGAGAGAGTGATCTCACCTTTGGCTCGGCTGGTGTGGACTCGGGCACGCAGCCAGATGAGCTGGTCAGCTCTCTCAGGAGACAGCTCTTGGACGCGTACCAAGGCCCTGTCTGGCTCACACACACACACACACACACACACACACACACACAAAGACACAGACAGACACACAAGTGTTATTACTTCAAAAAGCACCTCTTTGCCCCCCCCCCCCCCCCACCCCCGCCCACCCCCCCCTCCTCCTCCATCTCTCTTCGCCTCACCGAACACCCCCCAAAGGCAGAAATTCATGTGCGTGTGTGTGCAGACGAACGCACAATAAAACGCTCAGATTACAGACGTGCCTAATAAATAAGACACACTAGGAGGGCTGCTGAAAGCTGTCCAACTCGCCCCATTCTCTCTGGGCTTGATGACAAATTGACTCCAGTTTCACCTCTGTCACTCAGAGGCATGCTTCCACCTTATTATCGGTGAGGGAGAAGACGCAGACACCGAGGCTACGCCGGAGAAGACAGAGCTGCCCTTTTGGGCTGGGAACTCTGCGTCAACCCACATAAAAGCACTCCCCCCCCCCCCCCCCCCCCCCCTGGCTGGCCCCCCCCCCCCCCAATCCACGTGGCTGGGCCAGGTGAGGGAGGCCCCACTTTGTTCGCTGCCACTGGAGCTGAAAGAGCATCCAGACAGACGGACGACCTTGATGGGTCGGGCCTGCTGCCTGCGTGCTTTCGTTCGGGGGTTCGGGAGTTATCACACAATTAGCTGGTATTTTTCACAACGCTTATCAGTTGTGATTCATGTTGCATCAGTTCAACGTTCCACAGACACCACACATGTAATCCAAGACGTTACACGTCAGGATGTCACCCCGTATCAAAACAGGAAATTTGAGCAACCTAAACGTTCTCTATTTCGTCGTATTGTCATTTCATCACTTGACAAAATGGATGTTCAGGCCAACTTACAGCCGGCTATGATCTTGAAACCCCGCTCTTAAGCTTCCTTTACATGTTTTTAAAGCACGAATAAGTTCCAAAAATAATACATTGTTTTAAAAACCTGAAATATCGAGCAAGCCTGCAAGACAAACTCGAAAGAGATAAAAAAAAAGAAAAAAAGACGGTGAGTTTTAAAGCATTTAAGAGATAATGTTCTGGGCTAGAATTTTACTTCTGCTGCCAGGTGATTGACGGCTAAAAGTATAATGCAATGCATTTTTTGTTTTTTCCTCCACACAACGTGGGTGTGAATAAAAACATTTGTCTGAAATGCGAAATCTTTCACTTTTACTGTGCTGATATTATGCAGACACATTGGTGGCGACGTGGACAGCCAACACAATTGAATATACAATCTCCCGACCACCAGAAACGGTGTGTTTCCCTGGCAACGGTCATAATGGAATGCTGGGTATATATGCTCGTTAAACTCATTGGCACATCAACATACAGTAGAGTGAAGGTCCTTCTATATTCTGGGTGTTCTCAAGAAAGATTTGTATATTTCTTTCGCTTTGTGTGGCTGTTTGGTACGAACCTATTTTTTCTTGGGACTGGACCATAGCTGGAACACCGTATCGGTCCTTGGCAAAGTCCTGACAAAACAAAAGAACAACGTCTTGGCATTGGAAGTCACTTATTTCGCTAAGCAGCTTCATAACAAATAGGATTGTGTGTGTGTGTGTGTGTGTTTTTTATTTATTTATATGCATATCAACTCTTTGTCGGTGTCTGCCACTTGGTGTTACACGTCAGGATGTCACCTCGTATCAAAACAGTCGTATCAATCTGTCTGCTACATCCAAGATAACACACAGAGGAAAACAGATAGATGGGGGCTTATCGAGATCTTAGGAGAAATGTGTTGGATAGACAACAGAGACACCAGGATGTTCAACATGCGGGTATTTGCATTCAAACTGTTGGATTCAAACATGGTGTGCAGGCATTGGTAAAGAGACAGAGAGGCAGTGATCTGTGATCCATCTGGGATACTTACATCTTCCTCTGTGCTTTGTTGATCAGCAGCCTGAAACACAGAGAGGTGGCACAGGTTTAAAAGGGGCATTGCCAACGGCCAGGAAATAAAAACAACAAAAGCCACAACAAAAGTCTTTCTATTGAATCAAAAAAAAGAAAAGAAAAGAAAACTCATCTTCAAATGAATAAAGTTAAAACGCTTTGCTACAGCAGTCGTGTAAATTGTTTTTTCATCTCATTGAATCAGGGATTTGAATAAAATTAATAAATCATATCGCAGTCCCCAGGAACCGGCCCTCAGATCCCTGGATCGCACAGCTCGTCTACACATTACTCTAACACACCATAGGCAATGAGCAATGGCAGCAGGAGATATTGCTTTGTAATAGAAACAGCATAAGTGGACAGATATTCTTTATCTCAGCAGTGAGTCCTCGGCAAATGACTCCCGGAGTGCGATGAGATCGGGTCCTGGCAAAGTTACAGTTCCATTTTCTATGCAAATTGGTACGAGAGTATGAAATGGCTGGTGGCAATGGAACGAATTGGAATCGCCCATCCTTGATATGATAATCCAGTCACATGATGGATGATATTGCATCTTGCCATCGAACGAATATGGACCAGCTCGAGCCGTGCAGCGGCCCGACCCACACCGGAGCGTGACAGAAAAAAAAAAAAGAAAAAAAAGGGCACGACAAAAAATAACCCAGTTTACACAGACTCAATAAACTTCCACCTTAGTCACAACATCACACCGATATAAAGAGCAATATTTTGTGTGTTAAACAGAGACAACAACTTCCTTGCAAGATGGGAAACGTGTGGGTGCTATAAAAGCCAGCTGACAGATTAAAAACAAATGCATGTGGAGTCCTGGATTTTGGCATCACTGCAATGACAAAGTACTTTTCAGGGTTTTTTTTTTTTTTTTTTTTACATTTTTAACAAGGTTTTAAAAGAGCAGCACTGACAGGACAGGGAAATGCAGCGCTGCCGCTTTCTGCTTATTGGACACACCATCATTAATACAATGAAAACCCTGGCCCATTAGATATGTATATTATTAGCAATGAATTAGTGTCAAAGTTGACCTTTAATGTGCAAATGTGGTACGTGGCTGCGACTGCTCGTTACCAGGGGGCTGCAAAGATGTTGTGCACTCAGGGAGAAAAACAGCACTTTGTTTGTCTGGAACCTAAACAAAGCTAAAATGACAGGAATACTCAAACAATGGATACTCTTGCCCCCCTGCCGGCTAATCTACCCTCCTGGAACCCACAATACCCAACTGACGCGCACGTCACAGCCCTACCAGCTGTAAAAGAGGGGGCGACGGATGTTAAACAAGGAACCAAAAAAAAGAGGGCAGAAAACACACACCACTGACCAGTTTGGCCTGTTTCTCAGCCTTCTTTGCAGCTTTCTCTGCTTCCTTCTGCTGTTTCTTCTGGCCTTTCTTTGACTGAGCCTGCTGCTCCTCCTCGGGCGCCCTGAAACAGGAAGAGACGCACAACATAAACATTTAACTCAACTTCCACCTCCTCTCTCTCCAGCATCCCATGAGGAAGTTGTCGACTGCCTGGGAAAATTAATTCTGAGCCCATGGCCAGCTCTCAGTTTTTTCGCTACCTTTAATCCCATTGTTGTTTCACGAGACGAAACAGCGGAGCACTTTGCGAGTGGAGAGGGAATGGGAGTTTGGAAGGCAGCGCGAAAGTGGAGAAGTGTCAGAATGTAAGATTGGCTTGATAAACACTAATGCTTCAAGGCATCGGCAGCGGTCTCACCCACACGTTCCTAATCCACTCCTCTAATCCATTATCCGGAATTTGTGTAGACAGATTATGCGATTATGATAACATTTAGTCTAATCTGAAAGTAAAGGTGTCTTTATTTGGTCATTTCGACTGCCGCACCACACCACAGTGTCACAGTGTCAGACCTGAGATAAGAGTGTAAAATTAGCCTATAAAGCAAATGACAGTAAAATCAAGAAACACGACAATTTTTTATCTTACAATTACTGCGCTATACAACATAGAGGAAAGCAGTGTAAGGCCTGAACATGAGTTACAACTATTTTAAACCTTGGTATATTGTTATGACAGATTACAGCAGTTATAACAGCAACAGTTTGACAAATGGATAAATGCCCACATTTTGTATTTGACTTTAACAATAGCATTTAGGAGCTTTAGTAAATGTTTCATAAATAAAAATGCTGCCTATTAAAACCAAAAAAATAAAAGACAAATGCAGGTGATTGATGTTGACTTACATCAGCAGCATTATAGTATTATCAACTGCTTGCTGGGAAGTGATAAGCCTTTATGTTAGGCCAAATAATAAAAAGCTATGAAAGATAAAGCTGCAATAAACCAGGAGTTCACAGTCTTCGTTTTTTATGAACAGTCTTAACTTTGCACTTCTTGAATTGCAATACTATAGTTATAGTAACTGTGTGCTAAGATTGCAGGGGAAATACTGAATGGGCACTGCTTGGTTTTCCCAGGTGGGTAGACCCAAAGGAAGCCAATGAGCATTCAGGGGCACTGTTCCTATTTAGGTTCAGGAAAAAACAAATCACCAAAGGCCAACTATGAATAGCGATAAAGTCTAAACGAAAAACAAAAATCACAACAAAGGATGACCAGGATTTTAGACTTCCACCACTGCCGAATACTACACCACCAACCCAACAGCCACTGCTTTTATCCTGTAAAAAAAAATTAAATAAAAAATAATAATTAAAAATTGAAAAGACATATTCCAAGTCAGAGAAAAGTGAAGCCTCTGTGTATGTTGAACATAACTTAAACATTGACACGGGAAACCGAATGCTATCTGTACTACATTAAAAGATGAATGAAGTAGATCAATAAAAATGCACCTGGGCTGGTTTATTTATGCTCCAGAAGCCAGTTGAAACTGGTAAACTGGATCCACTTTTTTTATATCTTTACCCTCAGGCAAGTACGGTCATATTTACTGTCAGGACAGCTGTGCAAAAATGCCTTTCAGAAACGTTGTGGCTTTGTGTTTTATGCTGTACTTATCAGACAAAACACAAAGACATTATTCTATCTTGTATAGTTAAACATAATCAGCATATCCATTTGGCAACAGCCAGCAGTCTGTTAGCATGAGTTAACACGCATCATGACGGCATATGTCCAACAGGTGTATAACAACCCAAGCCTTGTCACGGCATGGGGAGTGGGGGAGATTAAATTGCCAGGAACATTAATTGAACCATAAAAAAACTGTTAGCAAAAAATGTTGTCAGTACTTAAGCCAAAGTTCACAGAGTCACCAGATAAACTGGAAGCCTTGCAACTTTGTTGGATTAAATATTAGAAACACCATGAATGCTTAATAACATGCAATTCAATCTGTAGGAGTGAAGGTAAAACATGGATAAATACACTTCCAACTACATCTTAAATAAGGTGAAATTTACTGTGGGGCCGCTTAATATAGACCATACTGCTTTTTACTTTCACATTCTGTCAATCAGTGCCAGTGATAATTTGATGTATTTTTAAGCTCTATAGGAGGTTTCTTCACTCTATCTTAAAGCAAAGTGATCAATGGCCAGAGGGGAAACTGTATCCTGCATGACAGTGGAATGTGGAAAAGCACGACCTGACAAGTTGGGATGTGCAAAGTCCTTATAGTTAAAAAGTATTGCATTAAGATTGCCCACAAGTTAAGTGTGTGGTGAAGAGCGTGTTGTCATTGTGACTGTATGCAAACCAGCATCTAATATAGATCAACACAAACACCATTTACAGTGATTCATTCTCATTCAAACTTTTGATTCTGCTAACCCTTAAATAGAAAAGATTCAAATCAACGCTACTTTCGAGGTATACATGAACTAACACACTTTCTCAAAGTAGCGAATAGGATAAAAGTTTTATAAAACAGCGTCGTTTGGGCCCCAGCTTATACTTATGTTTATATTGCAGATATGTTTAATATTTCACTTGTCAGAGTAAACGTAATAGTGTGTTGTACTTCTGTTATGTGCTGTCAGATGATGCAATCTGCTGCATGTTATAGCAAAGCTAGCTAGCTGCTAACCATGCTAACCCTAGGTAACGGCGGTGAGAAACATTGTGATTCTTTGACACGGGTCATGCAGAGCTTTCAGTATCTTACCCCTTGTCTCCGTCTTTAGTCATGTCGAACTATGTTGTTTAAAAGGTGAGGAAATAATGTGTCGCGGCTGCCTGTCAGAGAGAGGGAGACAACACAACAGCTGTGCAAAACGTGGACCGGAAGAAGAAGGAAGGACTTGTTTTCACCGAGCACAAAATACCGGATGCGCCGGGTTCCGGCGAGGAACGAATGACTGAAGTGTGGTTCCTACTGCAGTCTTGGTCGGACCTGTTTGTAAAATACATTTTGAAAACTGAAAACTGATTTATCAAGTGATATCAGCTGATACTGAGATTTGGCCGATGTATTGGTGCATCTCAAAAAGTATATCAAACTACTCATATTATGACAATACAGACTGATCTGCATGTTATCAATGGCTGTGTATATGTGTCAAAACAAAATACAACAATGATAAAAATGATAAACTGAGGTCCAGGTCATGATTACATGGCCCTTTATCGCTGAGAAGTCTTAAATTGTGCTTTACACAGGGCAACTTGTGGAAAGAAGAGGAAGTAAAAATATTTTAAAATACAAAAACTGATACTACATAAACATCAAAACGGCTTCAAAAAAACACCCCACATAAAATGTGCTATACACATGGCAACGTGTGAATAAAATACATGTATATATGTTTTAAATAACATACACAACTACAAGAAAATACACATTAAATCATGGTAATAATACTAACAAGTGAGCACCATGTGTGGGCTTCTTTACTAACACCTCCAGACAAGCACGGAAAGTTTCCTGATCTCCATGAAATGACTTTCACGCCCTTGGTCCAGTGCGCTAAGTGCATCCAGGTATTCAGTGACCTTTGCAGGAATGGCCGTGCACAGCAAGTGATGGTGGGTTGAATACAGTGGGGGTGTCATCAACGCTTTTCTCAGGCTGTTGTCCGCAGGAGCTCCTGATGCAGGAAATAGCCTTCCTGCTGCCCACTTTTCCAGCCAAAACAATGTGGCCATTAGTGAAACAGGTGACTGCCCAGAAGGAACACGCTGTAATTGTTTTCCTTGTCTCCTTAGTTTTCAAAAGCCCTCTAAAATAGTCGCTGCACTTACTGGTGCTTATACTGTCACTCATAATCTTGTAATCTCAGCGGCAACACCCAAATCAGCCCCAACACAGACTGGACAATGGTCTCCAGCACACTGGTAATGAATCACCAGTATAAACGATTTCCTGTCCATTTCAACAGCTTTGGCCTTTAACCCAGCAAAGCAAACAAGGAACCCCTCGATCCTGCAACATATCCACAAACACACACACATCCATTTGTTTAAACCCGCATATTAGATGCCAGAATCTGAGCTTTATTTGCAACACAGCACAGGAAAACGATGTTGCCATTTTGCAAGAGATGATGACTGCAGGATCATCTTCTTAGACAGGCTTAGCGCTTCTACAATAAACACTTTGGCAGAATGAGAGATGAGTGTTGTTGAGCAACAAAAGCTTTAATTGTGGATGAAAGGGGACCTCCTGGAGTTCCCTGGGGGGTTGTGAGTACTTAAAATCTGTACACTCACCGCGCATCATCCATATATATGTTTTTTTTATGATGAAGACATTGGTAAGTGTTTGGAAAAGGGTCAAAGATATACATTCAACCATATAATCAATGAAATCCAAGAAACAAGTCACATGAAAAACACTTTTAAATGCACATTCCTGGCTTTGTGTATGTATGAAGCATCCCCTCGACTGTAACATTTGCCTGTGTCTGTTTGCCTGTACCTCATGTCTTGATCTGTTAGAATGCACAAGAAAAATATTTAATTCAACACGGATTATTTTCCCATATGATCAGAGCACTTTGTGTATCCCTACGCTGTGTGTATTAAACACACATATGCATCCCAGTCCATCAATGAGACTTCCAGAAGTAGGATTTCATTTGAGCCCAGTGAAGTGTTAATCAGCAAAAAAATCTCCGCGCACACCTCTCCCTGCTGAGGTAGGACAGCTCATATGCTAATGCCGAATCATTTGGAACATTTCCAACTGAAAAAGCCCCCCTTGTTTTATCTTGTTTCACCGTGAGAGACCAGGGGCCACAACATGACCATTAACCTTGTGTGTTAATGGGGGCAATTCTCAGCCCTTTTACATGTAAAGTCATGGAAATCTCCACCGGAGCCTTGAATGGATGCCAACACTGCACTGCGCTGCAGCCATTCGACCACTTCATTCTCGCCGACATCTATTGTTGCCAGCTTCCTTTGGTCTCCAACTTGAACTTATTTTCCAGCATGTGAAGCCGATAAGAGGAGTCTACGGAGAGACTTGACGTGCGTGTGGTCAAACTTTGTCTTTTTTAATGCCTTCCGTTGCCTCCATTTAATTCTAACAGCTTTATTACCAGTGATATATTGCATGAATTCTTAACAAAGAGTGTGTCTGCCTATTTGCATTTTCAGAACCTGTAATCTGTAGTTTGAGAACTATTATTTCTGTTTTGTGAGACAGGGGAATGGCTTGGCTTACACATTTTGGGAAGTTAATGAGGGTAAAACCTATTTGTCCAGCTTTATCGAATCATTATTTCCTGTGAATGGAGAAGAAAAGGAAAAAAGTCAAAAGAGAACATAACATGGTATGTTCATTGTTAAGCAGCTATGCATGCTAATTATAACTGAGGACTCTGGTGTTTGCATAATGGCTGGTTAAGATGTAAAAGTGCACAGATGTTCTTGCAATTACAGGGTCTGTCTGCTCAGCCAGATCAGGTGGAGACATTTGTGTTAAGAGACACCCCCCCCCAAAACACACACACACACACACACACACACATGCACACCTTATCCCCAAGCCCTGAGGGGAGGAGGAGCTGGTTTTAGGTGAAAATGCAAGAGCACACTGTCATTAGGGGAAGCACTGAATTTTGTTTATTTTATAACATAAACACAACACAAGTTTTAAACAGTACAAAAAAAACAGCATGCAGTTTCTTTCTTTTATAAAACTTCCAGTGTGAATGACAGCAATAAATAATGGCTTTCAGATAATCACACAACTTAAGTGCGAAGACACGCAAATGCTACAAAAAAACATATATACAGGTTTTACAAAAGCAGCAAACCATCCCTGAAAAGAAGGAAGGGGCATTGTATGCCTGAGCTTCGATACAGCAACACTGGTATGAGGCATTGTCTTAACACACAATCTGCTTTGAGGAACATCAAATTCACAAAAGTTGCAATAAAATAAAATAAAAAAACCCTCAAACAATGACACGCAATCGAAGTACACAAAGCAAAAGGAAGGAAATGTATAAAAAAAAATCTGTTTTTACATCTGTACAAAATGTAGTAAGTCCTTTGATATTAAAGCTTCGTTTTTTGTCTCCCTCTCCCGAGAGTATCAAGTCACAGACGAACTCCTGGTTAACTTGACAGAACACTGGAGGACTCGGACTCGGTGGATATGGAGGAAATTGGCCCTCGCTTTTTGTTCATGAGTGTCGCTTTCTGACTGGATCTGCTGCCGACCGTCAGCGCAGTCCGGGCTGTTTTCTTAAACTTTACTCCCAGGAAGGCGTAGAGGATGGGGTTCAGGCAGCAGTGGAAGTACGCCAGCGCCTCAGTGATAGAAATCCACTTCTCCACCGCGCGCTGCAGCCCGCAGGACTGAGGCACCACTTTCAGCATCATGAGGGCGTCCAGGAAGATGCCGATGCAGTAGGGCAGCCAGCAGCAGAAGAAGCACAGGATGAGGATGACCGTGGTCTTCAGGGCTTTCCTCTTCAGCGCCTGGCCCTTGGAGCCCTGCGACAGCTTGGCGATGATGATGCAGTAGCAGACCAGGATGACCAGGCCGGGCAGCACGAAGCCCACCAGGATGTGCTGGAAGCGGAACACCACGGTCCAGATTTCGCTGGTGCTCTGCGGGTAGATGCGCTGGCAGATGGTCCTGGAGTCCGCCGTCTCCGTGCCCTCGTCGGTGAAGAAGATGTTGGAGGAGCCCATGTTCTGCACCCTGGCGAACACCATGTCGGGCACGGTGAGGATGGCGGCGGGCAGCCACACGCCCACGTAGATGGCCCTGCTGGCCAGCAGCTTCCTCAAGACCTGGCTGTTGGTGGCCCGCACGACCGCCAGGTACCTGTCGAGGCTGATGAAGGCCAGGATGAGCACGCTGCTGTACAGGTTCACGGTGTAGATCATGTGCACGGACACGCACAGGAAGCTGCCAAAGTACCAGGTCTTGGCCGCGTCCACGGCCCAGAAGGGCAGCGTGAGGACAAAGAGGAGGTCCGCCACGGAGAGGTGCAGCCGGTACTTGTCGGTCATAGTTTTGACTTTTTTCTGGTAGCCCATCACCACCACGACTAATCCATTGCCAATGATTCCCAGGATGAATATTATTCCGTAAACGGTGGGCAGGAAGATCCTGTTGAAGTCGGTGCTCAGAGCGCTGCCGCACGGCTCCTGGAAGTCCATGTCAAAGTCCCCAGACTCCTCGGAGCTGTTGTCAGTGCTGTTCTCGAACATGTCATAGAGGTCATACTGAAGGAGGAGGAAATTGTCAAATTTAGAGAACAGTGGAGATTTGCAAAGTTGTTTGCTTGACCTGAGCTGCTTGATACTGGCATAAAATAAAAAAAATTGTAATAAAAAAAAATTCTCTTCACAATTTGGAGTTGTTAAAGTTTGACTTGTACTTTTCATTGGATTGTGTTTACTTTAAGTCAGTAAGTGAAGATGTGGAGAAATAAGCACCTCAAAACAGGAATTGACCATATCTGCAGGAATTGTCATTAATTAGCCTGAAGCAAAACAAATTAAGCCACAAGTAAAATTAAAATAGGGAGAAAAAAAACTTACCACTATTTCTCCCATTGTGGAGCTGTAATGAAAGGACTTGCGTGTTAGCCTGTATGTTGCAGGGGGGGCAGTCTGTAGACTAAGAACAAACCAAGTCAATAAGTAGGCTCCACCGGTGCGCTCCACCCCCCGGGGGAAGGAGGAGGGGCTGGCGCGGGTGTGTGTGTGGGGGGGCGTTCAGGGTGGAGGAGGAGCGCAGGGATGCTCCGGTCTCCAAAAACAGCTCCTCTGTGTGCGCTGAAGGCGTCACTTCGTCAACGTATGTTTTTTCTCTTATGTATCTCAAAAACAAAAGTGAAAAAAAAAAAAAAAAAAAAAAAACGCGCGAGAGGCTGCCTCAATCAATCGCATGAGAGTGCGTCATTACTACGTGGCCAGTTTTTATGTTTTTTTTTTGGTGTTACTTCCTTTATCTGATGTGTGTTTTTTTATACTTTCAAAACGAAAACAATAAAATGCTCCTGTATATGAAAAACACACTATTATTACCCTCTCAGATCATAAATCTACCAAAATTAACCGTTTCACCAGTGAAGTGAAATGAATATAATAGCCAAAGCACAGTTAAGAGCCTTTATGCATTTGATATAAGTCAGCATGTAATTATAGTCATTATTAACTCATTAGAAAGTGCACTAAAGACCCCTGTGGAAGTGTGGCCTCAGCTTAAAAGCATGCCACTCTGTAAAGTCATGTATGTTACATATAATACGTCACACACACACACGTCCCTTCAGGTAAGGTTATTGGAAAATCAGAGCAATTTTAGGATTACACATGCCTCTGTAGTCATTTACACCCTTTAGCTCAGCAGCCTCATATTTTCTCAGACCACATGGAGCAAGGAATCACATTCAGACAGGCCGTACGGCTTTTCTTTTCACAAATCACTTTATAAGTGTGTCTGATGACAGTTTTCTTCAGCTTAGGTCCTGGATCTCTCCTCACCTCTATACACAGCACGTCTATTCTCAAGTGCTGTTATGTCTGCCCTCCCGAGGTGCTAAATGACACCCAGTGGATTTGAAAAGAGCCACACGCCCCGTAATGTGGGATTTCTATCAAACGGTATTTTGAGCCTCGGTCTGTTGGCCGTTCCGTCTCTTTACCTGCCCTCTCTGATTTCAGTTGGGGTAGAGATGAGTGGCCAGGCCGCCCCAAACTCCCCTGCCCTCCTGTCAGACGTTTGTCTGAAACTGGATATCCCCCATGTGGTATGCAAATACTGCTTGATGTCTTTTTTGATGTATGAGACAACTCATCCTTCTGCGTCTCCCATTCGAATGATGTCATCTCCTGGTCCTAAAGCTGCATGGCAGCGTCTTAAAAGCATCTGGACATCCTCACATTTTCTTGGAACACGATAAAAAGTGTGGTAGTGTTGCGAGTGGTTATAAATAGCTTCCTTATTTCTGCTTTCCACTTCATTGCATAAGATTGAGAAAAAAAACACATCAAACTTACTTACAACATATCTCGGACCAGCTATTACTATGTCAGAGGTTGGTTGAAGTGAGATTTTTGGAGAAGAGGGTAAAACCCACTGAAAGATACGATACAATTTAAAACTTCTGAGTCTCCTGAAAACACCAGCAGCTGTCTTCAGTTTTGACACTAAAGTAAACCACCAAACGAAACGAAAAGGGGATTCTGGAAAGAAAGGCTTTTAACAAACACCTTGCACACGGTGCCACTAAAATCCCTGATATGATGGGAAATCATTTTCTTTTTTTGTACTTTTCACTATTTTCACTTTCTTCAGAATGAAGAATTTCAACATGTGAGGCATTTGCAGAATGCAAAGGAAACAGGACGACGCAGGGCCCGGGAAAACACCATTTAATACAATAACACAAGATAAATGAGTTAATAGTGCAAAAACCACCAGGACATACAATTCATCGGCCACATGACTGAATTTAAATGAATGTGATAATCCAGTGGTTTGGCCGTAGACTCATCCTGAATGTTTGGTGTTCCACCTGCAGTCGGACTCCCGAGGAGAGGAACAGGGGAGAGAGAGAAAGGCCACTGTATTGGTATGACGCTCTTATCATCGGCATTCAGACCCAGACAGTTGCTCTGTTATCTGTCTGAAGGCAAAGCTCCTGAATTTCATCTGCTCGCCAAATTGCAATGCAAACATAGTTAAATTCCCCCCCCAAATCACTTTCACTACGCAGAGACGCCGCTGTGTGAAAGTAGTTTGTTTTTTTAGTTTTTCCTCAGAAGCCTTGGTAGTTTTTTTTTTTAAGCGCAATGTTTTTTTCCATATTTTTTGAATCTGTATCTTTTCAATGACCCAGGTGTGTGTTTGACACTGGATCACATTTTTTTTAAATATATCATTTTTTTTATTGTTTCCTATTGCATGAGGGCCACACAGCTGCATGAATCAACACTGAATGGTGCACATGGAAGCAAAATATTATTTTATAAATATTATTTTCTGAGTATTCAAATTTGAGATTTTCCACACATTTTTCACTGCTGCCTTTTTAACAAGTACCCAACACAAAACAAAAGTTCAGCACATCACGATCGATCCACTTCTCAATACAACTCTCAGCTTCCGTGATTGAAAGTTGTTGATGGTGTTGTGGGGTTTTTTTTTTTCTTCCAAACATACTCCAAACTTTTCACTCCTCAAAATAAATGTGAGCTTGTTTTTTTTTTGTTTTTTTTTCCGCTTCAGCAGGATATACTGTATCTGCAGCCTCCGCTGTCAGCCTGAGGATTCGGACGGCTATCGTTCCCCGGGAATACAAAGGATCTGTTAGGTACTTAGAATACAAATCAGAAGAAGTGTGAACGGCAGCGAAGGGGGCTCGTCGGCCAAAGAATGCCTATTGAAATGAAGCCGAAGAATGAGAGTGAGATAAAGAAGAAGAATGAGCGGCGCTGTTCAGTCAACAGCAGCCCTCCAGTTCCAACTCATCCCGGCCCCCCTGTCAGCAACTTGGCAAGCAGTACGTTCCCATTATGAGAGTAATGATACCTTTGCTCAAATATCACCTTCACTTTCCAACCCCCCCCCCCCCCCGTTTTTTTTATTTTTTTCTGAAATCATCACATTGAAAAAATAACATCCAGCCTTTGTTCTTGGAGATGCCTTTGGGCGTTGCCCATAAATGCACAAAAGGTTTTTTGGGGCAACTCAAATACCTTTAATCTCTTGTCTGAGCTCTGAATAGTGGTTTACGTGTATTTCAACTCAACAGATGATGGCACTGAAAAAGCCGAGTGTGCCCGGCAGTGCATTGTGTACTGCATTGTGTACCATTAGGGGAAAGGGCTTTTTTATAATGCGTGTTGCCATATTTGCAGCGCTCCCCTTTCACAAGCATTTTTTTGATTAAATGCGTCAAAAAGTTATAAAGGACATCGTTTGTTTCACCAGACAATGCCAGCCCGTCGCCGAGGTATAAAGGATCCATAGCGGTATTAAATCTGCTCGGTGGCACAAAGTTTTCCAGTTCATTCAAATGCTAGGGCTGCTGTAATCTTCCTCGGGGGGGGGGGGGATCTGAATGATGATGATCTGAATGCCCCGGCTTGTTTGTGCACAGAGATATGTTCATTATTCTCCCTGGAATGCATAACTTCTTTATCTATCTATCAGCCGAGGCTCCTCTCTCACTCAGGGTGCCTTTGTTTTTCACCGTTTGGCCGTGGTTGATGTGCACAGCTCTGCTTTGGAGGGGTGCAGGTTGTGTGGTCCTCGGTCAAGAGGAGAGACTTATCCTTGGTGCTGCCCGAGCTTATGTTTGGTATTTTTTCTTGTGTCAAGACGAGAAAAAAAAATCAAGCCTCAGCGCGTAAAACATGACACCCCCAAAAAAAAGAAAGAGGGGACACACAATTTATCACGAAGGGGCCGAAATGGGACAGAAGTGGCCCCCGACCTCGCAGAGAGGCATTGGTCGATTTGAACGACATGCACAATCTGTCGGTGCCACTGGGAATTTATAAAAGCATCCGGTTTGCTTGTTTGCTGGCTTAAATGTTTGCGTATGAGAGAAAAAAAAAACTTGAATGTGAACAATAGAGCCACTTTAAAGACAAAGCTGGCTCCTTATCTTTGAACGACACCCACTTAAACTTCCTACTTTTGCTGCAGGCCTGCGAGTGGTTCTGGACTTTTTCAAAAACGCTTTTTTCCTTGACCTCGGTCAAGGTCACGGACTCTCCCCCGAGGAGTCCTGTGTGGAATGCAAAAAGGTGGAAAAAAAAAATCTCTGTCACACAATATACATTATATTTGCTATTACTCTCAGTATCCTAGGTTTCCAATGCCACATCACATTCTGCATGAAATATTTTGTCTTTTTTTTTTTTGAAGATCGCCTCACAATCAAATATATAAGTATGGTCACTAGCCGAGGTCTCGGCATTTTTCATTCTTTCCACTGCACAAAGGAATCACACCCAAAGAGTCATGGGATTCTCATCGCAACAATTAAAAAGGGGGTCTGGAGTGTTCACATTCGTGGATATCCATCAGTTTAAACTGTCTTCAATATTCTGACTTACTGTAGTGCCTACGCTATCTTGTGTGCACAGCGGGATGACAATACACCAGGGTTCTGCCTTCACAATGAGGCCCAAGTGATTAATTTTCACCCCCCCCCCCCCCCCCCCCCTAATGAGGCCCAAGTGATTAATTTTCCCCCCCCCCCCCCCACTCCCTAGTCTGACAACGTTGGTGGGCAAAAACTGGAAGCAAGCTTTTTTTCACTTACTCTGGAGCATTTTTTTTCATTCTTTTTTTACACTGATTACCCAGAATCCTGCTGCTGCCTGTCCTGACACGGACTCCCTGCAGAATTCGACAACGGGGCATGAAACCAATAAAAAGCTGAAATGGGTGACACTAGCCTGCAGCAGTGAGGGGATAAAAAATATATATTATCTACACGTGGCACAGATCCAAAGTAAGCCACAAGGCTGGTTGAGAAATGTGGCCGCGCAGTTGTGGCATAGGAAGGGTGTTTTCTATGAGTCCATGATAAATGCAACAAGGGGTTCCCTTTCCTTTTTCACCAACGTCTCCACTGTGGTTTGGCTTCACAACAGTATTAAAAGAAGAGTGGCCTCCGGTGCCTCATGGAGCGTGTTTGTCATGTGTATACTACTTACACACACGCAATGCAACCCCCCCCATGTTTAGATGATTTGCATAATATAAGTTTGTATGAAATGGATGTTGAGCTGTGAACCTATACCCTTCCAGTTTTTCTCAAAGACATAAGGTTATGCAACCTACAATCGTCGGAATTTCAATCCAACAGCTCCACCAGTTACTTTTTTTTTTGTTTTCTCCAGACACTTGGAGATCCTTCTGCTGCATATCCACGCGACAGAAGATCCCAGCCGGCCTTCTTTCAGGCTCTCTGCAGGTGGAGCTCCTCCATCTGTCCCGCGTGGTGGTGGAGGCCCGGGCTCAGCCCTGATCACCTCAGATAATGGGAACAATGGGGCCAGATGACGACAGATAAGCTTTCCAGGGTCGAGTGACCGGAGGAGGGAGAGGGGGAATAAACCTGCTGTCGGGCCACACCACCTCATTACTTCTCCCATCAAGAGTCTGGGAGAATGTCTTTAAATGACACGTCAGCAACTGTTTCTGTTCAAACACTGGCCAGCTGCAGAAAGTTAACGTTTTTGCTTTTTTTACACGTTTATGGATCATCGCAGGTGGATTTTCTTTTAATGGTTCCATTTAAATCTGCAAAGGATCAATTTAGTCATTATTTGAGAATGGTCTAAATTTTCAACCTTTAATGTAATTCCCTTTTATCTCAGACATGTTTTTGAAAAAAAAAAACGTGTTTTTGGTTTTGTTTTAAATTCTCCTCAGCATCTTTTCTCTTTTCAGATTACACACGGAAACACTTGAGGCATTACCTCACCGTGTGTCACATAATTGAAGCAAACCTTAACGCTTTAACCGTTTGAGGAGAGAGGCGAGGCGTTTAAAAAAAAATAAATAAAAAACCTGCGGGGCCGCGCTTTTAGAGTTGATTTATAGCGGCACTCAGTGCAAGAGGACAGGCTTCATTTATAATTTAAGCACCGTGATGGAAAACTGACAAGCCGGATTTGTGCATGTGAATGCTCCCCGTGTCGATGGACGGAGGGACGGAGGACTTCGGTGTGAAGTGGGGAGGACGAGTGACCGGCAACAACAACGAGGAAACGGTGGGGAAACATCTATCATCCCTGGCCCCGTGGTGCCTCTCAGTCTGAAAGATGACACCGTCTACGTTGGCTTGCCTGAAGCTAACACATAACAAATAGTTGTTTCTTCTTCCTACACTTTTCAGATTGTAAAAAAAACACAAAAAAAAAACACACATCACTGTCTTTTGACACAAAGGGCATTTTTGTTTTTCTCATTCTGACTCCATGAGTCACCTGGATTGATCACGGCTTACTCATCGGGGGCCGGAGCCTAATGTGAAGCAGTTAATATAAAAATAATAATTCAGGTGCCAACTTTCTGCGTCACCTGCCATGAATGCAGGTAGGCTCTGATTTGTTTTTTCCTGGGATTTTTTTAAAGATGTTGGAGATTTTCAGCTGATACCGAGAGTGTGAAAAAAAAAAAAAAAAAGGATACCAAGCTCCAAGTCTATAACTAGTATTATTTCCAAAAAAAGAAAATGGCCCCCACAATGCCACCGGAAGGAGCCTGAGATTGTTTCTCTTCATGTTTGTATTGCTGGTGGTGCCCCTTGTGTAGTTTTGGGGAAAAAAAACAAACAAAAAAAAACTGTATTTATAGCGAAACAAACCAACCCTCTGTGCTCCCTCGGCCCTGCGTTGGAGTTTCCTCCTCGAGCCGACTCTTCGGTCCAATCCACACGGCGCTCGCCTGGGACCCGCGGCCCTTTGTACTCGCTTGTGTTTTCAGTTTATTTTTCTCAGCACAATAGAATCCTTTTTTTCTTTCTCTCTCTTTTCCTAAACACTGCTGCAAAGACTGTAGATCCCTCCACTGATACGGAGTGTTGCCTTTTTTTCGGGCCCCCACCCCACTGCCCCAAATCTGCGAGGATCATTGTGTTGTGTGTAAACAAAGATGTGGGTCTAAATAATACATCTGGATTGTCTGTGCCTAGATCGGCATCTGACTTCTTGATTAGCGCGACCGCGCTTCAGAGCTGTTTGTGGCAGGAAATAGAACCGCACTCCCACAGGAAGGAGGCTATTGATCAGGATATGACAGGGGCTGTTTGTTTGTGAGTCCCGTTATTTCTCATCCTCCTTTCTGGAGATCGCTCTCTTTGCCTCAGCATCACAGGAAATAAACATTAATGAGTGAAAAAATATTGCGTATGGCCTTGGATCCACCCGGTGAGCTTGGAACGCAGGACGTGGCTGTGTATTTTGTGTCTGGGGGACAGGCGGAGGCTTTTCCAGGCCCCAGCTCCTGCGAAACGCGGCTTTGTTGTAGACGGATGACCGCGTGTCAGGCGGCGAGACGACGCCGGCGTATTTGCTCTGAGCAGAGGTGGTCAGACAATTATCAGGAGAGTCAACAGAGCTCCCGGGTTATCATCAATTACACCTGTACGGCAGTTAGAGCAGTGCGTGTGTGTCTCACTTAGCTCCGCGTCGCACCGTTTACTTTGGTCTCGTAAATAGATAAAAAAAACGTGTGTATTTTGAGTGTTTATTGCTCAGCAACTGGTTACCTTCTCACACACACGCACACACACACACACGCAGGTCCTTGAAGTTTGTTTGGTCTTCGTCTTTTGTCACCGAGCAGCCCTCAGGGTTGTGTTTGCGCTCTTTCTCAGAAATCACCCATCAATCAAACTGCCTGGACGGTACCGGGGTGTTCCTTCAGGTGAAGTTTTTGTTTTTTTCCCACACACATTTCAAGGAAAAAAGCCAACAACTAATGAATGTCTTTCTTTAGGTTTTTTTTTCTTAAATCAATCAACCAATCAATGAATAATAGAAGCCAAAGCGTCTGTGGTCTGGCTTTAGGTTAAAACATGGTCAGGGAATAATAAAGCACATTTTAAAAGCAGGCTTTCCATTTAAAAAAAAAAAAAAAAGAGCAGTAAGTTAGACAAGTACAAATTTGAGGTTGGATCAATTTCCATTTTACTGCCACTCTCTGCTTTATTATGTCTCCTTGAAAAGTTTAGTTGTGACTCATTGGGTTTAGTTTCTTAATCAGATTATCATCTCACATTCAAATAAACACCAAATCTTCCAAAAAAATAAAAATAAAATATTTCTAGAAAGACAACATTTTACTAAGCTGTTAATCCAACTTATTTCAACTACGGTATAACAAAGCTCTGTTGTAGAATGGCACCCAGAGGGGTGTATACTTCCAAGGCCAAAGAAACAAAATACACATTAGCTATTCAGGGTTTGTTGTGAAATGTTCAAACAGCCAATGTCAAAAAAACGAAAACATCAAAAAATCACTACAATAGTGATGGAGACTAGGATCTGAAACAAAATTGATTTTGTTCTTCCCCGACCCAGGCTTCTTCTCTCCTTTTACCCATTTTTTGATTTACTTGTTAACAAACAAACAACCTGACGGTGAAAAATAACTCCTGGCAGAGTTATGATCCAATAATATACTTTATTATAAATACGTTTGACTTTTGATCCTTTTCAAACATTTTGCCAATAAACTTCTTCCACCGCTGCACCACGCGTTGTTATCAGCAGTATAATATGTCATTTTTTCCCTCTGCGCTGCTTGTATCTGAAGTGATGGCAAAGGGAGAAGAGCGGCTCCAGTTTTTGCCGCTCTTTGCTGATTTGGAGACGGATTAGGATTTTTACTCTGAAGCTGTGATTCATCATTATGTGTAGGTGGAGAAGTTTTCAGGGCAGCCAGCAGAAGAATTTCATTACGGGTATAAACAAGTGAAGGTATAGACGCAGGGGCACTTTTTTTTTTTTTCATGTGAACCAACTCTGAAAAGATGATAATGCTGTTGTTCAGAAGTTTCGCAACTCCTCCTTTTTCTTTCCAGCTGTAAAATGACATCATTCTGCGTAACAGCGTCTCTTTCATTAAATCCCAGTATCACATATATAATTTGAGATCAACCAACAATGAATCAAGGGATCTAGCTGTTGGACTTAACTCATGACTCATTGACGTGATGTTTATTCTCTACATAGAGACCAAATATTACTCCGGCAGTTTGTCACAACACTGCTTTTCTTTCAGGTGTCTGTGCGTGTGTGTGTGTGTGTGTGTGTTTTTTTTTTTAGAAATGACCATTATTCTATTATTTCTTTAGGACTTTTTAAAAACCTTTTTTTTTACCATGGTCAATTAATTGCATTTATTTATATAACTTTGGTTATTTTCAGTTAATTTCAATAAAACTGAAAAAAATGCTTGACCAGTTCTGTATAATTGATGACTGCAATGTCTAAAATTGAACCCCCCCCCCCCCCCCAGTTTAATATATTGCTTTTCCTGTTCCTATAAGTGTGTCCAAGAGGCCTCCGTTGAGAGATGGAGTGGATGGCAGCTGGGACCGGCCTTTTTGTTTCTGCTCTGTGAATCAACAATTCATTTCCAGCCGATTTGTACAAAAGGTGATTGTGAGCAGCAGGTCCGGCCTGTCCACTTACAGTTTCCTAAGTGAACCCTCCAGACAGCCATTGCTCAATCACGCTTCACCTCTCTGGCAGAGGGCACGGACGCCCGGCTTTCACACTCACTTCAAATCAAATCAATGTCTGATCCATCATGGGCCTCTTGCCTCCGGGGCAGCTCCGGATCCGTAAGAACTACCCGCTGTGGTATCAACTGGCTGCTTATGTCTCAGAGTGATGTGTGTGTTTTAGTGTGTGCACAGAGTAATAGAATTAAAGGGGGTGGGGCAGGGGGCTATCCCCCTGGGAGCTCTCCATCTGGTTTTACATACACAGACACACTTATATATACACTTATCTCTTTCTCCATATATATATATATATATATATAAAGGCGAGACAGAGAGTTATGAAAAGAGAATTATTTAAGAACCCCCTCTGTGCTTTTTTCTGTGAGAGTCTGTTGCTTCTGCTCTGGAAAAATGTGCATGCATGTAGTTCAGCGACACAATTTTGGTCTCTGTGATAAAAAAAAAATACTTCCTGTTTCCATCAATTAGACGTCATGAGATGCCCATGTGTCAGATTATCACCCTAAATGCCACGACATGGGGATTATACCGATGTTATCTGTATTATCACAACCTGAAACTGAGCGCCTAACATGTGCAACACACACACACACACACACGCAAAAAAAGCATTGCGTTGTTGTTTTACACCGGGTTATGTACCATATGGAGATGAAGACAAACGCAGTCACTTCACATTAATGGTACACAGTTTCCTCAGTGCGCCATGTTCCCTCGTGTCACTTGTGGTTTTTCACGCTTCAGCTTTAGAACAGACACATGAATTAACATAAACACAATGTTGTGTGCGTTGTGTTGCGTGTTACGCTTGGCTAACTGGCACATTTGATGCCCAATGAGTGGCTAATCGCTCATTCCTCAACTCATCTCATTCAACAGTGAACGGGAACATTTCCCAGAATGCCTTAACACCACTTTTTAAAACGTTAGCTTGGGGTTATTTGGCGTTTATTTATCATGGACTGAGAGACACGAGGTGCCGCCTCAGCCTTTGTCTCAATCTGAGCTGTCAGAGAGGGGAAATGAAAAGATTTTGTTTTTTAAAATTTATGTTAACATGGAAATTTAAGAAGGTCAGCTTAAACGGGATCCAGCTCCCGACATGTAATCACAGGCAGGCGGCGAACACGGAGCGGACTTTCTCCTGCACCTGTAACCTGACTCACTCACTCACCTTTTGTGTTGTTCTAACTTATTATTAGGGCTCAGTCACCCGGCATCATCTGAAGTGGTGGTGGTGGTGACTCACGCACGCAGCACCCGCTGTTTTATTTTATCTCTTTCCCGGCATCCAGCGCAGCTACTTTCCGTTATCGGCCCCTGCGTTGTTTTCCTTCTCATCCCCCATGATTCATTGCATTTACTGTGTTTGGATGCCCAGCGGCTGGCTGCCATCATAATACGCGGAAAAAAGAAAGATCGTTTCCTCCATCATCAAGCGTCTAAATCATCTGCAGGGCCTCTTTTTTTTTTCTATTTCTCCTACGTAGATAATAATAGAATGGCAGCCTTGTAACACAGAGGAGACACAATGTCATAAATCACTTTTTTTTTTCATGTTTTCTTTTCAATTTCCGATTTTTGGTTTTACAATGCATATCTCTGACATGTGCCGCAGTCTATCTCCTTTAATAATGTGTTATGTGTAAAACGCTTTTATTCTCAAAACATCTCCAAACCTAACACAAAGTTGTGCGCAGGAAAAAAAAAGTAATAAAAAAGTTGAATCTATATTGTGTGCTATCTCATTTTCCTTTATTTAGGTAATGGCATGATCTCATTATCTTCAGGCTAGACAAGCGTCTGGACAAATATACAAATATGTATTCAGCGGCTTGGCTGCGTCTCCAAAGAATGTGAAGTATCAGCCCAAGAAACGACTTTTTCTTGGCACCATTTTCAATTTCTGGCCCAAGCAAGCCCGTTCTCCTCTACCTTGATAATTAAATGATAGCTGCAGAGGCTCCACTTATCTCTCTTAGTGCATCTTCTTTTTATTCCCCCGATGTATGCCGCTACAAGTGCAAGAACACTCTTTCGCTTCACACACACACACGCACAGAGAGTGGGTGACGCTGAGTGTGCAATAGACCTCAAGAGGACGGAGGGGGAACAAAAACAAGTTGCTGGTGTTGGACTCGTGCGAGGAACAGAGCGAACTCTTTGTGAACCTGTTTGTGTTGCTGTTGTTGTCGTCCTGCTCCATCGCACGGACACAGGCGCGCACACACAAGCACACACACGCACGCACAAAATAAAGCACTCTACCCTGCCCTGACTTCCCCTCTCTGATGTCAAAGATGTCCTCAAGATCGAGTCGCACTTCCCTCATTTGGATTGCGTGAGAGGTTTTAAAAGATGAACTATCGACTGGTGCGGAGCGGTTTGTTTTTGTCTCCTCGTGGCGTCGGACTATGTCGGAACAACACCTCTGTGTTTTTTTTAACAGGGCTACTAAGCATTTTTGCCAGCCTTACTCAATAAACAGTTTTGTGTCTTAGCCTGCGCCAGTTTTAGATGGACCCGGCTTTTGTGTCACAGCTGTAGTGTAGTAGTGTGCAGTGCAGCCAATGAATTTTTTAACACATCTGAGCAGGTCATTGTGTCACTGCGGGCAGATGGCCGCCTCTCCATCAGTAATGGGGGGAGGGAACGTGTGTCACTATTTATGTTTCTTTGTGTGTCTGTATCTGCATTGGGATGTGTCATGTCACTTTTGTCTGTCTGTTTGTCTGTTTGTGTATGTGCAGGGGGGTTTTGCTTGTTATTTTATAACCTAAAAAGACAACATCCCATGGGCACCATTTCTATGGTCCCCATAGGTAGAGACCCGCAAGACACACATCTTCACAACTCATTTGTTCAGTACTACACTGTAAATTCCTCTATAAACGGATGGAACGTTCCTGACAGTTTTACATAATTCCACTCGCCTTCGAAAAAATTCCTCATTTCCTTGATTCTAATGCACCGATGCCATATTTTGTCAAAACTGTTGACGCCGACTTCTTGCAAATTTCTCAAATGAGGGAAACTGCCCCATGCACGACGTTGAATTATATCCCTCCAATGACAGATGTTTCCTTATAAGGAGCAAAGTGATTCCTAAATGCTGAATATTGGGAATAAGAGGGTGTTATATATTCTCGCTGGTGTAGGCGGGCAGGCTCAAGGAGCAGAAAGATTTGTGGCAGTGTTTTCTCATTGTGAATGTGAATAACCTACAAGTGTCGAGCCTGGTGTGCGTGCTTTGTTGCCGCCAACAATACAAGAGTTGACAGCACATCTGGCATCGTAGCGGGGCCACAGTGTGTGTGTCAGACCCCCCCGACCAGGAAATGCTCTCTGCACCATTAGCTGCTCACCAGGCAGGAAAAAGGCCAACTACAGCGCTGTCTTCATTCATGATACATCACCTAACACACTCGTCCACAACAATGCAAATGTAAAAAAGCTATGCATGTGTTTCAATGTCCGATGAGCTACAGTTTGCATTTATTCCATCGAGCTGAGTGTAAAGAACAGGATTTGCCAGATGACATACACGGAATTGTGTTTATCCAATCCAAAAAGCATTTTTTGTTTAAATGCTTTCGACCTCTGCCAGCCAGAAAAAAAAGCCACAACAAAAAAAAAAGCAAATTACACACAAATATATATATTTTGTCTTGATAAAATGTTTTTTTTTCGTCATTTCTTGTTTTGACTATTTTTGTGCTCCGGCCGTGTGCTTTCCACTATCATGAAAAGAAAAAAAAATGTTGTGATTAGCAGGCTGAATTGTGCAAAATGGAAAAAAAGAAAATGTTTTTCACAAAATTAACAACCCGTTTCGTTTACCAGGTGAAAGGTCGCTGCAGTTTAACAAATTGCTTTTATTCCCAGCTTTAGCGTCACGTTCTGCCTCTTTTATCGCTCACTCTGTCGTGTTTTACCCCTTTAGGTATAATCAGAGGTCAGTGACATGGACATCTCTGAGTCCCCCTGCTCCGGAATTAAGTCGATGTCTTTCTGTGTCAAACGGGTGAAGGAGCCCTCCGAAAAACAAACAAACAAAAAACCCGAGCCCTGCAGTGAAAGTGGAGCCGTGTGACCTAACCCTCTGACTCTGTTTGTTCAGGGAATTTCCGAGTCATTAAAGCACAGGGCCATGAAAGGCCTGATAGTAAGTAGTTAAAGTGACCCACAACTAATGAGTGAAAAGGGAGGAAGACATTTGGAGTCTTTCACACAATTGGCGAGACAAAGCTATTCTAGTTCGTTACCCGGCTTTGAGCTGAAAGTCTATCAGACGATTAGGATTCGGCACACAGGGCCCCATCGAGTGCATTTATGTCTCCGTAGCTCACAACACCTCCGCAGCTCACGCTCGCACAAAGAGAAAACACACAAAGCAATTTGGAGAGGCGATATGAGCAACACTTAGCCGCTGAAAGACAATTTGAAATTATTAAAGCATCGTTTGGGCCGAAACAGCTTGGAGAATGCGATCCTGTGGGACGTGAAACAACCCGGAAATATTTGTGTGTGGCGGCATCTGCGTCTTTTTTTTTGTTTGTTTGTTTTTTCTCCGCGCACACACATTTTATGGCGTAAAACCCCAAAAATGGTGCCTTCACTAGGTCTTGATTTACTAGCCCAGTAAATGTTGTTATACAATTTCCAGAAGCAGTTTCAACCTCTGACATGACGTGAGCGAGTGCCGCTGTGACCCCCGTCAGACCATTAATTATTTTATTGGTTAACTAAGACCGATCAGGGTCAGGCATGCCGGTTTTGAAGGGACAGTGATAACATTACAGCCCATTCACAAAAGGCTGGTGCCACACTTTTCCTAGACGTGAACGCGCACACACACACGCACACACACAAACAAATGTCAACAAAACACCGGAGAAAACTGTAGGAAGACGAGTTTGTTTTCCCATACGTGCGTTTGTCGGTTTTCTAGATTATAGAGCACAGACAGCCCCGAAGACAAAAGCTGTCAGAGTGAGCTGGGTGGTATTTTATGGCTGAACATCATGTTGTAAAAAAAAAAAAAAAAGGGAATCCTGTCGGATCAGTTAGTGACCTCCCCGCTCCGTCTGTCCACAGAGGCGCATCACAGATGGATTCCTACTCCTCACACACTCTTACAATGAATTACGTGGATTTTAAAACCAAATAAACAAACAAACAACTCCCAACATCCACCAGCTGCTGCTCGTCCCCTCCTCCTTTGACTCTTTTTTGTTTTTGTTTTGTTTATGTAATATTTTTCAGCCTCAGTCTCTGAAAGCGACGGGGATTGTCAGCTTTCTTGTTTCTGGCTCTACACGTCCGCATTAATGACTTATTGACGGACGGCCGCCTTTCATCTGACTGGAGGCTCTCCGGCCCACTGGAGTGTCCGGCCGTTCCCATGTCTAAGGTTTCTAAGGCTCCAGACTTTCTCTCCTTTTTTTTTTTGATCATCCCCTCGGCCCTTTCTCTCCGTCTTTTTCAAGTCGAGCCGGGGCCCACATACCACCACCGCCGCCACCGCCACCTCTTTGAATTCTCTGGGAGGATAAATGTGTTGAAAAGAAAAAGAGAAGGGGGCTGGAGGAGGGCTGACGGGCTTGTGTTACCGGAGAGAGATTTACACGGGGCCCATAAAAGCCGGGGTGAAAGGAGAGGAGGTAGAGCCCTTATTAAAAGGTCAGCGTGCGGGGACGGAGAGGTAAGGTGACCCCGGCGGGATGAAGGCCGGACGGCCCACACACACACCACCTGCACAGACTCCCAGACACACCCTGCCCCGCAGCCCAGGACAACAACCCCCCCCCCCCCCCCCCCCCCCCCCCCGCCCCGGACAACCCCCCCCCCCCCCCCCCAACTCCCCCTACCCTCCTCCCTCCATCTACTGTTTCCTTTTAGAAGAACGACGTCATTTTATCATAAATCACCAGAGTGATGGTTCCAGCGATACCAGTGCCTCAAAGCTACGGCGAGGCCGAGCTGCCCCAGCATCCCCCAGCAGATGGATCCCAGGGAGCCGCGCCGCCGCGAGAAACAAAAGAAACCTTGTATTATTGCGCACTGGGAGCCCACAGGCCGAGTCTGTGAGGAGCGTTCACCTCTGAGATGTTTGTGAGAGGCCTGAGGAGGGAAATCCATCACTGTGCAGAGCAATTTATGTGCGAGCTCAGATAGTGACTGACGTCTCCCGTCCGACAAAGAAGAGACGCGAGTGTGTGTTCAGTTTTGTCGGCCATGGTTCGTTCGTATCCACGCACAGATCATTACAAGTTGCTTTCAGTGAAAGGATTTCGGTATCATGCAGAAAAAAATTGGATCGCGTGTGACACAGTCTGGTGAGCAAAAAAAAAAACACTTCCTCAAACGGGTAGAACACATTCTACCCGGCACGACACTGACAGGTTAAAAAAAGGACCTCTGCACATTGGGTAACATCAAAATGTTAGAGCGTTCTTGAACTTTAGATTTATAGCAAGTCAAGGATATAGAAAAGTCCAGGAGAGCAAAATTCAAAACCGCCTACAACCTACTTGAGATCTAAAAATAATCCAGTCCATTTAATGCAACTACAGTATATAGCAAATAAGTCTATATTTTCCATAGTATTAATAAATACTAGGTCAGTATTTACTGGCTTTTCTAATAATGACTTAATAAACACTTTTTTTTATGCTAATGAGCTGAAATGGGTCTTAATTATCTGTTATTGTGCATGTTTACTGCTTTCTGAGCAAGAACTGTGTCGCAATCAGATGGTGTCACCCAACTGTGACTCCTCAAGAGGCAGCGAAGCTGGGTGCAAGTGTGCAAGGGCCATCTAGTGGAAACACGCGTGTCATTACACGCACACACGCACGCACGCACGCACGGGGCTCCTGCTGGCCATGACACACTCCCACTTTATTTTCGGCTTTATTAACTTGGTTTCCTGTGGTCAGTCATTCATTGTGCCGGCTTACATCCTTTTGTGAATCAGTGATGTTCGACTTCGAAGCAACCGATTAAAAACAGCGAGAGAAAATAGCGCATTGTTATTTTTGCCGTCAATGGGTCCATTGTTGTCCACTGAGTCCCATGGGTTGCTCTCACCTTTAAAAGGGGATGATGGCTGCGGTGTGATTGTTGGGGAATAAACGAAGCTCTAAGATGAATTTAAAACGACTGGTTGGGATTTCTGCCAGGTGGCAGACTAATTGCCACCGTCTCCCGGGCACAATGTCCCAAGAAAAAAAGAAATAAAGAGCATCTTTAGGGAAACTGATCTGCTGTGTAACGTACCTGATAAAACGTCACGTTCAGTCTACCTACCAATCTGTTCTGAGGGCGTCAGATGGGAGGTTGCGGCTCGGTTGGACCAGTCTAATTACAACACACAGGTGTGACACACATGTCAAGGGTCAGGGCATTCGGCTCATTCACAATTGAAATGTATCCGCAATTTTCTTGTATCAGAGGTTGTATGAAAAAATGTTGAAATAGTGACGCGGCTGGATAGATAACCTGGCAGGCCTAACTGGGTGGAAAATGATATCTCTATTTCGGTTTCCATTACTTTTACTAGTATTGATGGAAAAACAGAGTTTCATTGAATCGCCTTTGGATGGGTGCACTTTAAAATAGCACAAATGAACCGTGAGAGGTGAAGTCAAGTTTATTGCAGCTGTTTGAGGCGACGAGTCACTCCCTCGGAGCACAGGGGTTTTTGGAAGAGGTTTGGAAGTTTTGTTGAAATTAATAGTCCCTGGGAAAATTGCCGACTGTGTGAGATCGGAATTATCCAGAGTAAATACAACATTTCGTTGTTGATTCCTTAAAATGTTTTTCTTTTGACTCTATGAGCATAACAATTGTTTTTTTTTAGTTTTTTTTTAATGAATGTGGGTGAAACGCTACTTAAAATAAGAATTCATAGAGTAAAAGTGGGTTTTTAATGAGTCCTGTCAGGAATCTGCAAAACGGAAGAAATGTCAACGAGCCATGTTCCCCTTATCGTAACCTTTGTATTTCATGTGTAATAACAGTCTGTAAGAGGCAGAGGATAGGCATTTTTGAGCCAGTATATCAGGGAATGAATTTCCCTCCACTGAGCATCCCACAGTTGCTTCGTTGCAGCGTCGTTTTCATGTTGTTGTCCTTTGAGATCCCACACTATTACTAAATCTTACCAATGCAATACACTTTTGATTGCCAAGTCTTCGGGAAATGGCAATGAAGTTTTTAACCTGCGTGTGAGTCAGTAAATTATGCGAAGGACAAACTGGGTGTCAGCCCGCACGCTGCATATAAAAAAGTTTCATCTAAAAAGCGACAGCTCTGGCTTTAACAAGCTCGCTCGTGTTATTCAGTTATCAAGTTATTCCGCAGTCCCAAGTGGAATAATAGCACGGTGTGTCCTCCCACACGTGGATTTAATTTTTAAAATTCATTTTCCACCACAGAACAGGTGCCATAACAGAGCATATGGAGAAGGAAAAAAATCACCTTTCAATCGCAATAAATTGACTTTCATTGTTCCACTGAAAGCTACATACCGACCATTAATATGAAGCAGGACTAAAACCCTGCTAATCCGTGTGGGTGGTGAACAATTTCTTTGGCCCCAGCCTCCACACTGTGCGCCACTAAATCAGCTAATGTCACTCGACTTATTACGTAGCAAAAAATGGGATTCAGTACCTACAGTGTCAAAAATGCCATTTTTCCTCTGATGATAAACTCTTAGTTTAGACTTAAGCGGCTCAAACTGTAATCCCCATACGGGACGGGAATTTGTTTGCAGTATTTTCATTTGAGGACGTAGATTGGAGACAATATCAATGTTTTTGTGTTTTGTGAGGGATTAGATATGGCCTAATGAAAAAGTTATGGGCAGAGATGGAGCTTTTTTATGTCGCATCAGGACATTTGGGCATTTTTTGCCTCTGTTCACCAGAAAAAAACAAACAAACACACAATTCAACTGCCTCTTCTTTCTTTAGTCCCGCCTACACAGTTTGGTTAACATGCAAACAAAGAATTGAATTTGTAGTTGAATTGTGTCTGGGTAAATAAACAGACATGCCGAAGTAATCGTGATGAATTCAAGTACCGACGCTCCGATTAAACAAAAAACATGAAAATGAGATGTCGATGTTGGTATTTGAATTCTTATTTCCATTTCCTCCCGTAATTATTTCCCTACGATAAAAAAAAGTATTTTGTCGACAGTGTTGTTTCACAGAGGAAAAAATTCATGTGAAATTGAGATTCTAGTGTCTTAGCTAGAATTGCCCTTTTTTGCATTCAGCTTTGAATGAGATTAGTGGAATCAATGGACAAAAAAATTATAATATTATTCGTCATTGTGTTACTATGCCTTTATTTTGAGGTCTGTGGGAAATGTCACGTGGGCAATGTGGTGCACTGGGAGTAACTTATAAAAAAAAACGCACTACGAAATGTTTCGAGGAAACTATGATGGAGTATCAACCACCTCTATCTAAAACACTGACAAATCCAAAGTGGCTACTGGAAGTGGGCCGCGGATACTCAATCTAAATCTCTTCTAGGGCCTGATTCATTGAGGCATTTATCCTCATTTCCACCAACGCTTTGGTGTTATCACCTACAATTGAGATAAAGTTCTCTGATTTGACTAAACATCCAGGAGGACTAAACACCTTAAGTACATAATGACACACACCCACACACACATCCATGATTATTTACCGCTTTCCTTCACCGAGGGGACGAGGGGAACGGCTCGGATTAACCCATTAATCTCTCGCTACGGGCAGTTTGTCCATGGAAATGGGATTACACAAATCAAGGCAAATGTAGATTGTTTTTGGTTTTTTTGTCTCCCCTAATGTCAGCCAAGCTATTTGGAAACCAGTTGGCTACACCAAAGGCTGCACCAGCCCCCTTTCAATTACTTTGTCAGCATTTATATCACTTTGTTGTGGGTTGCGGTGGAAACCCATTCGTCCTGCTTTAAAACTCCTGTCCGGGCTCTGCCTCCATTTGCTAAACTGCCATAAAGTCTCCAAAAGGAGCACGAAGTGATGAAGACAGGCTGCCGGAGGAGCTGCAGGAGCATGCGTCTGAATGAAATGGAAAACGGTGACAGGTATATACCAAAGTGACTGTGCAGTAAACCACACATCCCAGTTTATAGCGTTATAAAAGTCAACCCTTGCCTTGCATCCATTAAAACGACTCTCACCTGACATCGCCCGGTAACGGAGGGATATCATAGTTTTTTAATTTTTATAGGCTAATAATTAAAAAGTCGAATCTCCGGACATGACTTTGCTTTAATGGCCGCGCTGCTTTCTGCATGGGTTGAGATGCTCTTGATAGTGTGGGGGGGATTGAAGTGGGCAGGTGGGGGGGCACTGCACTGTGAGAGAGCCAGGATATTGGGAACAAATTGACAAGGCCGTCTCTTCTGTCTCACTCTTCATTTGCAGCCGAAGTGATCCAAACCAGCTGGCTGGCAGCCAATTTATCCGGGAGAAGATGAGAATGTGACGGAGGTTCCTGTTGAAACCATTCCAGAGGACATCCTGAAATGTGATGAGGTCCACTGGGCTACATTTTTCTTTTTCTTTTTTTTGTATCACCAAATGGCGTATGAGAAAAACACTTGAAGTCTCTTTTTTTTTTAAAGCACCACACATTTTTTTTTACTTTTTATGTGTAATTTCTAACGTTAACCCAAATGAAAATAGAAATGTAATACATGAAAAAAAAAGCTTGATGTGTGTATAGAAATGCTAAAAAGTATTTTGAATAGTAGCTTGACAGCTTTGCCAAGGTTTCCCAAATCTACCACGCTCAAAGTACATTTGACTTCATTTACTGCGCATGGCCTGAGACATGTTGTGGGTTTATCGCCACTATTTCATTGCGCGATGATGATTTCGGACGTGAGCCACGCAAAGTACTCGAAAAGCACCGGAAAACTGACGTGCAGATGATGTCATCCAGAAAGCACGAGCGAAGACGGATGAGCGTCCGCGTGACGAGGGCTGAGCTCGGAGTTATCGCGTTGACTGTGGAAAACTTCTCCATACTGACGGCAGCGTGTGGATTGATTCAGACTACAGTGAATCATTCTCACAACGCTCACATGGCCATCCCTGACACTGTCTGTTTAAAGGTAATTTACAGGAGCCATCTGTTTTTGGGCTACACACACACACACATATACAAATAGAGTCCTACACCGGCCTGTGTGTGTAGGAGGAAGGAGACTCTGAATGGAAGGTTCTGCTTCCTGGAGGCTGAATATAGACTGACTTAAAAAAAAAAAACAAAAAAAAAACACATTTCCTGTATTTGTATTGTCCATCACTTATATGTAGCTGGCAGGTTGGGACTCCTCCAGGTACATGCACCTTTGAGGCCATTTGGATAGAGTGGCCCCACCTGGTTCGGTTAATCAACAACGCTAAAAGCGAAAGGAACTCAAATTCAGTCTGGCTCAGTGCCGTAGACACATCTCCCCGATGAGTGGAACAAAATTCAGCATTTTCTTACCCAAAGATTCCCAGAGGCACTGCCATCCGCACAGCGTTCTGTTCATTTGCATGTGGGATGGATGCAGTCTCATGGCCTGAAAGATGTTCTGCCGAGGTCAGCGCCTGCCGAAACGGATCTGCTTAACCGTGTCACCCCATGACACTCGTTGGCTGAAAAGGTTCAGTAAAACGGATACATTTGCAGATTTTTGGTACTGAGAGGTGAACCGGTGGAATGTTTGGCCTCAGGGTGGAGGGGGGCTGAAAGGTCAGGAGGTCGCCATCATTTAACAACGCAGATGGACCGGCTGAACGACCAGGATCGGCATCTGTGGACACGGCAAAAAAACTAATCAGCAGATGTGTCCGGGGATTGTTTCCCCGAGTACATATTTCTTTTTTATAGATAATCGCTGTCTGAGGGGAATATCTGTTCAATTTCTCACGTGACTGTACAGTAGGACAAAAGTCAGACAGCTTGTCTGGTTCCAATTTTTTCGGACATTTCTGACATTTCCAGTCAATGTCAATAAATTGACCCGCGGCTTAAAGCTGCGCATGCCAATATTGTTCCATTAAAACTTTCGGAATAACTTTTTTTTCGTGTTTTTGCAAAACCTGTTGTTGATAGTGACCTACTGTCAACCAAACTACCCATGAATGACCGGCTAAATGAATAATATGCAACATATAGTGTGTAGTAATGCTTCTTCAATGTCTTTGACCTATGTACAAGAACACAGGATACAAATCATATCTTACATATAATGAGATCTCATCCACACCACATGGAACATGATCATTTCCCTGTTTCTCGTTAAAAGCCCAAAGCATTTCCATTATCCAAACAATCCCAAACATCTTTGGCCTTTGCCGAGTTTCTTCTTGCGTCTCTGCTCCCCGGTGGCTTCCGGCTCATTGTTTTTGTCGGCCCCGTTGATCAGCGAAGGCCCTTTATGCGGCATTATGTTTATTTTTCCGAACGTTAACGACGACCTGCCACTCATCAGAGCCCCGGGCGAGCTTCTCCTTCCCTCCCTCGCCCCCGGAGTATGATTTCCCAGCTCCTCGGGCGATTACGGTTCATTTGGCATTCATGCGAAGGGAAAACCGCACTGGCCTACTTCTCAGGCTCTTCAGCTCCATTAAAGGTGGAAGACGCGCGCATTGTGCTTAAACATGTCCCCTTCGATTCCACTGTAGCCTATTCAGCTCCGCTCCTCCTCGTCTGGTCACACACGCACTCACTCACTCGCTGCTCAATCAAAGCCGGAAAAAAATGCACTTCTTCATCAAATGATCTCTCTCGAGCGGCGGTTGAAAAAACGGAGTAGACACCCAAAATATTCGCCTTTGTGTTTTTGCAGGCGGTGTTATGAGTTTTGCATCGCGCGGTATTACGGTTCCACCTCCGGAGATGAAGGAGTTGATATGCAGAGAGAAGGATTTTCGGGTTAGATGCTTGCCATACGACAAAGAGGGGAGCCATTTCTGTTTAATAACCAAAGGTTTATGTGCCGTCATCGTCCCGTATCCTACCCCCCCCCCCCCCCCCCCCCCCTCCAGTACGTCTGAAGAAATGAAGTTGGTCCTCCCCCCCCCCTCTCTCCCTCCAGTACGTCTGAAGAAATGAAGTTGGTCCTCCTGATGCATGGGAAATCAATGATGCTGTTGGGAATCCATCCGAGTTTATCTTCTGGGCCCTGATCCATACCCGCGCGCCCCCTCCTGACCCTCAACCTTTATGGTAATGATCTGTCATTTTCACAAACCGAAGTCACTTGTTTAAAAAAAAAAAAAGCTAGCACCCAGATTGATCTACGGTGACTTCTACTCTGACTTCCTCTAAATTCATCTGGTTCACATATCACATTTGGAGATGGTTGTATTGATCTGAACTTGAATTCCTTCATATCGCGGGGAAATCCTCCTCAGCCGTGAAAAACTATATATATATATATATATATATATATATATATATTTATTTATTTTTTTCGATGATTGTCTGTGTTGAGGTCAAAGATGTGGAAGTCGGCGCAGGTGTCAGATATGGATCGTCCAAGGTTAGAAGGAAAAAAAACGCAAAAAAAAAACTCCACAACTAGAATGCCAAAAAGTACCCCGGGTTCATGTTGCTTGGCAACAAAGAGTCTCGGGGAAGATTTGAATGCAGCTCAGACACGGCTAAATGAAAAGCTGCTTGAGGTAAATATCCGCCTTAGCCGCGTCTTCTCTCTGACGTTCTCTAATTAGATCTCCGGCAGACGGCGGAGGAAACGGCACGCCGCGTCCAAGCAGAAAAACAAAAAAAAAATACAAAATTGGCTCATCTTTCCACCTCACCTCGGTGGCTCCTGGTGATGAAGCAGCGCCGCACGCCAAAGCCGGAGTTGGGGGTAATGAGCTGTTTGTTTAGGATGCTTAATTAGTACCGTTTAATTACGTTCATTAGATGTAACACATCGCTTACATGGAGAGAGCGGTTTGGCACACATGCTGAGCGGTTTATCCCAGGCACATGAGGCAGACAGAAAAATGTTGAGGTCAGAGACTCATAAGCTCATTGCAGAACAAACACAACACTCTGAATCTGACAGTCAATGAGATTTTGACAAACAAGCTGTGGAGCTGAGATTTTTTTGGAAGCTGAATCAATACTCTGACACTCGCCCCCCTCTCTCTCGCTCTCTCTCTCCCTACTCTTCTCTTCTAGGCATTTTCACCAGAAACCTTCATCGGCCGACAATAAAGGAGAAAATCAATTCTTTGCTTACGAGCAACAACAAAAAACAAAAACAAAAAAAAAAAAGAGAAAGGAGAGACACAGAGGATAATTGGAGGTGATGAAATACAAAGAAAACACACGCACACCCACAGGCTTGCGTTTCCACACACTCAACTCTACCGACAAATCTCCTAAAGCTTCATGCAGAGTGACCCCCCAACACATCTTCCTCATTCTCCTCATCTTCATCACCCTCATCCACTGAGCCGCCCCGGAGCTCTATCACAGAGGGAGTTGGTCCGGAGCAGGAAGCTTGTGTTTCAAGTCATGCCCCATGAGTGGTCACAACTGCCACCAGGAGCCCCATGGACGCAGCTCTCCATCCACGGCTCATTGGTGCAATTAGAAAGCAATTAACATGAAATACGCATGCTGCCCTGAGACACACACACACACACACACACACACACACACGACTGAAGACAGAGAGCACTGACTCCACTCCAGCTCAGACACAGTGAGAGGAAAACAAGAGGCAGCTCCACTTTTCTTTTTCAAGAAAAAGGTAATAAAAAATATTTTATTAATACAGAAGGAATCCACGTTTGAATAGATTCCTCCCTGCCAGGCTTTTCTTTGACCCCGACCCAGTTGGAAGCCACACAAAGGAAGTGGTTTGTGCTGACAAACGCTGCCGGTGTAGTTCATTATTATATGACATAATTCTCTTTTTTTTGGTTCTTGCTCTTTGGCTATAGTCTGCTGGTAATGCTTGGTCAGCAGGAGCAAAGCCACTGTGTGTGTGTGTGTGTGTGTGTGTGAGAGATAGCATCTCAAGGCTCCTGCTCTCTGTCTGCCAGTCCCCCTTATTATATCCTACCTCCAATTTGTCCACTGGATTTTTATCTACATTTCCATTAGCCCCAGGCTGAGGATTTGCTAATTGGATGCACCAGCCACGCTGGGTTTGCTCGTCTGCTTCCATGACCCTGGCTCTGTCTGTTGCTTCCCTTTCCAGTCTCCTGGGATAAAAATAAATATATATATCTACTCTGGATGAATACAGACAGTGGTGATCAGGTATGGGAGTGTGTGCTATTATAGTTTTCTGGCTATTCTACATTTTTTGGACTGTGCAGACCCTCAACTCAACCTATAGAATTCCATTGAGGGAGAACATGCCCCTCTGTACTCTCCTTCTCTGAACTTTGGTTTCCGCTAATGAACCAAAGAGTGCAGGGCTTCTCTCGGTGCCCTGCTTGGAGCATCTGCAGAAAATCTCCCGACGTGTTTGTTCAGAGCAGAGACAGAAAGAGCAGTTCATTCCTGCACACTGGGACGTCAGCTGACAGCGTGAGATCACAGCAAGGCACTATTGGTAATCAATATGTATGTATGTGCGATGAATAGAAACCTATTAATCTTTTTTTTTTTTTTCTGTTGGCTTACCACAGACGAGTGCAAGTAAATAAACAAAACAAAAAAAAGAACAAAAACAAAAAGAAATTATGATTTCTAATTTTCATTCAGTCAATAGTGGAAATATCATGCTTTGATGAAGCTTTTCATTCCCATTGTCATTACAACTGTGTTACGTAGACTTGTTTACAGAGAGAGTTTTTGTTTTTTTTCCCCCAAGATTCTGATAAATAAATACAAAGCTTGGAGGCACACAGCTACTTTTTTGTTACCCCATTACTGAATGCTAAATGATGGTGTTGTTCCCCGGCCGTCCACTAGAGGACACAGTATCTTCTCATTATACAGCAGCATGGAGGTGGGGCTGACAAGAGTCAGTATATCCACAGGAGACACCCCACCAATCCAATTCTATCCCTTTGAGTGGCACTAACTTAGTTCGTGCAATCTTTTTTTGAGGTATGAAGACTCATTCTGTCACTATCTGGACTCTGTCATAACCAGATCTAGAAAAAAAAAACATCTTCTTAGCCTTTCAATCCCCAACAAAAGATAGCCATTCGAAAAATGAAAAACCTCACCTGAGAATGAAAATTGTGTAATTGTATTATTGATAGTATTATTTGTTCAAAAAAACATAAAGAAACATTGACATATGTTTTTGTTATGAATTTTGGCCGTTTTAGGAGCAGCGAAGTGCTCCTAAAGTGCAACAGCAGTCACAGAATCGGTCCGCTGGCTCAATAAAGAGCTGGACCAATTTGGACAGTTTGCACTTAACGAGATTGGGCTTCCAAACAGCTATAAGCAAGTCCTCCACCCAGGTAATAACACAAATTCAATGATATCAGTAAAGTAAAGGACCCAGCTTCTGGACATTCATTTCACACATTTCTGACCTGAAAATACTTTTCCACCATCGAGGAGGAAGACACAAGACTAATCTCGATAAAGACTAAAACCATATATATATATTTTTATATAACTGGGAAAGAAACAGAATAAAAAGTGGGAAGAAAATCTGATTTAAATCCTCCGTGACACAATTCGTGAGTGCTTTGTTATGTAAGAGGCCCACGACTCTCAGAAATAAGCAGCATAAGCATAATTATTGCCGTGTTAAATAATCTTGCAGACTGTACCAAAAACAGTCCGCTCCGTCAACACAGACTATCTTAAAATGGTCGGCATGAAGATACAATTAAAAATGTGCCATAATAGTCCACTGAAGAAGTTTCCACAATTGTAAAAAAAACAAAAAAACAAACTCTACTTTGTCACAATTACAGCCTCTGTCATTCAAAGGAAAGAATGTGTTTGTTGTCGAAGAGTGAAAAGAAATTGAATAAAGGGGCAGAAGTGCTCAGTTAGGTTTCGACATGCCATGGAAGATTGGACTTGGCTACGCAAAGTTGCACACAAATGCCACTCCAGCAGCGCTCCATGACGAAAGGGGTTCTCCCAGCACACAGACACTCACTGAGCCCTTTTAAAGGCCCGATCACCAACTCGCTTCAGGTGCGTGAATAGACACGCCTGGGACTGCTGACGCCTGATCAGACGCACACACCTGCTGCTGCCACAGACACATTAGACAAAACAAATTACCCCCCAAAAAAAATAAAAAATCAAACATTAACCAAGAACTGCTTTCGGCTTCATTTGTTGTTGCAATTTGTATTTTGTATTGTATTTGTACTTTTGAATTGCTGCAGAATAGATTATCCTTCAGGTCATCTTCAAAATGAGGAACTTAAATATGCATTTTTATAAATATATATTATCTAAAATAGATCATCATTAACAGGAATAATGCTGAAACATAAAAAGTCCCGGAAGTCTTTGTTTTCCTCTTTAGTTTTTATTTTAAAATATATAACAAACACAATTCAGACTGTATCCCTATTACTGTATATATAGACAAGGACATGTCCCCAAAAATACACAAAACGCACAGCTATGCATATTAATGTTGCAACTAAACGGCTGGTTTTCATATATTCACATTTGCTTATTGAAGAAAAATAAGTGCGCATATTAAGGGTATTCCACTTTTTAAAGGTTGTGGTAAAGGGCAGCGGCCACGGGGGTGGACCGGGACCCGGCTGATATTGGCAGCATCTCTAAGTGATGTCTCCAGATCCTTCATCCATTATTCAAGCGTCGGGGGACGACTCTCCCACAACTCCACTTCCCCTCCGAGATTTCACACCGGCCTGTGTCTGCGTCAGCTCTGTGTTGACTAAAAAGGATACCTGGAGGGGGAAAATACACTGTATTTGTCTTTTTTACATATTTATCGGCGGTTAGCGTTCGGAATGAATCCGGCATTCTTTATTTCTCGGGGCAAAACTGTACAGTTTTTAAAACTGTCAATAGGTTTGGAAGATTATTTGTGGATTCCTCTCTGGCGGGCTGCAGGTATGACGCTATCGCTAATACGCCTCGACATAGGTCACCTTTCCACTAATTAATAAAGATAAATGAATGAATAATCAGCCGTTATCTCAGACACCTGGTAATTATGTGGAATAGTTCACAATTGCGATCATTTAACGTGCTGATAAAAGGCTAAGCATTTGAGGCTCTGCCTGATTTGGTTCAAATATCTTTTTTTTTTGCCACTTAGCAGCTCTGGTTGTTTTTTTTTTGGGGATCCAGTGTAAGTCGCTTATCGACTGATGATCTTTTGGTTGGCCACACAATTGTCCGTTTATGTCGACACGGGTGATGGATACGACTGACCTTCTCCTCCGAAACAAAATGGCATTTGTACCGCCGAGCTGTGCACAAAGCGTCCTGCCTCCTTTCTCACTCCTACTGTAACTCTCCTCTTCATTCAACCTTGCTACCAAAAAAAAAAAAAAGAGTCCTTTCAGTAAGTGGCAGTAATAACCCACATTTCTCCTCCGCATATTAAGAGGGATTAGGATATTAAAGCCAATTATAGCCGGTTCTAGTTGGACATTTGTAACACTTAATAACTGTTGATTTTTGCATGCCGGGGGCTGTTTTTGCTAAGTATTATAGACAGACTACTACAAGGGGTGTCGAAGGGAAAACGATACCTCTGCAAGGTGTTACCCACAGAAACAGATCTGATGTGCCCCAACGTAGACGTCTCTGAGCTCTTTATATGATATCTCGAAGGTGGGCTCTAAAATCTCCCAAAAAAGATTTGAAATGGCTGATTTTGTCATGGCTTTGCACCTTAAAGCGTATTATTCACAGTGTTTTTTTATCCTCGTGTTATGCTCTATGGATGAGGGCCATTGTCATCTTATTTCTGATTTTTCTGATTCATGTAAGTGCCGCCCACGCTTTCCAAAGACAGGAAGCTTGGAATAAAATGTAACTTTTGATGCAAGTAGGTCCTACTGTTGGTATGAATGGTCGTGTGTGTGTGTGTGTGTTTCTTTTCTTCCCCCACACAACCTGGCACCATGCACAGGATAAACTGGTTCACAGATTAAACTGACTCCGGTATGGTTATAACAGATTTCCAATCATCAAAGTCCCATTTTCTCCGGCACTAAAGAGAATGTCAAGTGAAACAGGTGTGCTGCTGCAATTCAAAAATAAAGTCCACATCATTTCCCTCTCCATGATGCCAAACTCTGACGAGACGGTGCCAAAAATGTGTGACCTGCGAACCAAGATGCTCAGGTGCGAAATGTCCGACAGAGATACTTCATGTACATGTACATTTAATTGATATTTTTTTTTTCATTTTTATTTATTTAACATCGTTACAGTTACAAGTGCCCAGCGTGAGGTTTGTTTGTTCACACTTGGCATGAGAGTGCATCCATATGTCTCCAGTGACCACTTAAGATCGGATCTCACGTTCCCCTTTGAACACGGATCGCTATTCCTCTCGGCCCAGATCAAATGATGTTCTTACCCAGTCTGACTGCTCAGATCTGTTGGTTCTCATTTTGTTTGTTGTGTGTGTTGGGGTGTGTGTGTGTTGGTGTGAAAGGGAGAGAGAGAGAGAGAGTCCAGAGTAAATCAATGCGCATAGTATTACCACGAACCAAAGATTTTACTCATTTGAAAAAAAAAAAAAGAGAAAATCAATGTGTCTGCCACGTCTCAATATCTGAAACATGTACCTCAGCGTCTCGGATACATTTATTTGTGTGGCTGCCATAACAATATAGAGATATGAAAACCTATACTCTTTCAATGGGAAGCTCAGATGCCTTCTCAGGTGCGTCTATCTTCACGCCTTCCACGCGAGCACACTGGCTGGCTGACCTCAGTGGAAAACTCGCTCGAACTTGATGAATCTTGCGGTGGCAAATTCCAGCTCCTGTAATCAGCTGTAAACACAAACAGCTGGTGATGTGCGCCCCACGCCGTGGTAATTTGGCGAACCGCACACGCACGCGGCTCCTTCTCCTGAGCACCCCTCAGACACGGGAATCGTACAGATGGTCCTAATTTACTGGAGAGGGTTCATCCAAGCGGGACTACAGGAAGGAGGCGGACTCCAGGAGCAACAGGCACGCTTCAGGACATTGTGGCCACGGAGGACGACGACAGCGACCACCAACCACAACGTTTCCTGACACCCCCATGCGAATGCCTCCGCTCACGTCTGCAGATCTGCCTCCAGAACCAAAGCCAGCAAAGGGTGCCATGACCACGAGACCTGGTTCTCCAAGCCGCAGAAGAATGGACATCCAGAAAAATATGATATAGATACGTTCATTTTCAGAATAGAGTACAGATATACACACACGGGAACCATCGTGTATAATCGATTCAATACAAGGACCTTAAAGCAACATTTAAACCACATAATAAGTGCTACCCCCAATATATAGCGTAGTTACAGTTAAGACAGATTAATATGGTGAACAAATGTAATCAATTCCTTGTTTTTGTGCTTGCTTTTTTTTCATGATATGCATGATGAGCAGAAGACTACTTGAAGGTTTTGTGTTATTGAATAAGTCTGGTCTTTATGTTCTCCTCCAGGCTGGCGTGATGTAAAAAAGCTCTCAGAGAGTGTGTGTGTGTGTGTGTGCCAATAAAGTCGTGTAAACGAACCCAACCAGCCAAAAATGGCTCTTACCAAGCAGTTACGTGCTTTGAGTCATCCGGGGTGAATCTGAATTCCTGATCGATTCATGGGGATTATTTGTTTTACGTTATTCAATCGTGTTTTTATTCCGGGAAGAGATTGTTGGACTTCACTCCGGCTTTGAATCGGCTGTCAGGCACACACTGAGACTGAGCCAGGCCTTAAACCGGGAGTGACCGCCTGATAAATGGATGATGTCCTGGCTGTAAAATTTTATGTGCCATTCCAGGTAATGTGTTAATGGACTGTCTGCCACCTGCTCACACCGGTTCGTGCCCAGGGCTCCAGAATAACTGCTGGAGGAAAACATTCTTATCTATTTCTACGTAGAATCTATTTCCATTTCTACAATAGATTTCGACAATATACTTCTATTTCTACACAGGATAAAACACGAAACTGAGCCGAGTGACATGTATCCGTAAAGGAATAGGCTGTTGCAAGTAATAAACAATCATAGGAATTGATTAATAAAACGGAACAAGTGATGTATTACATTTCTCAAAGAACCTGCCCAGCGCCTTTCCTCTTATAGAGACGGATAAATGAGCCCACAGTGAAATCCGGAACTGTCAGAGAGCCGTGTCCTCTTCCATTGTGAGTGTGGACGGGCCGCAGCTCTGACATTATACCCGTCCCTCGGCGTCCCGGGGGAAGAGCCGGTGTTTCTCGCACTCTTTCTTTCATGTCTGTGGGGCCTGCACTTATCTCTCCTGTCCGCACCCAGAGAAACCGGAGCTCTCTCTGAACTGAAGGTTAGAAACACGAGGTCTGCCGTCGCCACGGTTACGCTTATTTCTGGACGCAGGTCCTCAATAGCTCGTCTGGTGGCCGGAAGACTATAGGCTCCCTTTAATTCTTAATTGTTGCTCATAAATGTTGCTGAATAGAAGAAAAAAAAAAAAAAAAAAAGAGAGAAACTAGTCCTTCGTCCTATTACCGGCAGGAGAAAGTACCATATCCAGACCATACCATGGCCTCGTGCTATTGGGTTAATGTGAGCAGATTCAGCTGTTTTCATTTCCCCCTTTATTGCGAACAACATGAGCAACGTAACTGGCGAAATGCTGACGAGGCACAATTACCAACGACGGAGTCATCCACTTAAAAAAGAAATAAATACACCAGAAAAACTGGCATCACCCTAAAGCCTTAGTGTTACACAGTGTTATTGCCCACACAAGGTTTGTCAGTAATCAAGAAAAACTTTGAATCTGAGCCTCTCAGCCGTTTACTTAATGGACACATACCCTTGAATAGTAATCAGCGCCTTTATTTTGCACAGCTGCAGGAGTCGTCAGCGTTATCAGGGCCAGGCCTTGCCGTGGCCTTTTTCTCTCCGCCTGTCTGGAAGGGTTTTTTAAGTTTCTCATGGATCTGGTAAACTCCTTTAATCTTAGCCTCTGTCTGAGGCGAACCAGCGGAAAGAAAAGTCAACCGAGTACTGAAAATGTCCAAGGTCCATTTAAAAAAAAAAATGTATTCCCTCTGAACATCTCTCAGAAATATCGTTTATTTTACTGGCATTTTAGATTTATGTTTCCAGTGAGCAAATAGACACTACTTTTGCTGTTCTATGCATTAAGTATTAGGTTGGTACTTATATAATCAGTATTAAGTTGCCATCATGTAAAAAACATGTTAAAATGCAAAATAAAATATGATCCAATTAAACTTCCTGTAGTAATTTATGTAGAAAATGACATCATCCATTTTATCCCTTGATTTACATGATTGTTTTTTTTTTTATTCCTCATTAACCAAGCTAATTGAAATATGGAATAATTAAGATCAGTGTATGTAATAGATGGGCCTTAATTTATCTTATGGTCAGCGCAGGAAGGATTATGGTCCCTTATATCATATATATACTGTATATATTTAACAAATTCCATATAAAAACCAAAACTATCCATCTTTTAAAGAAGTTTCCCTCCCACCTGTCGCCTGTCTTTCAACATTTTTTCCACAGTCCTGGCAACAGTTAAATAAAACTATAAATTTGCACTTTTCAATCGAGTGGCTTTCATGATGAAATAGAAGGAAATGACAACAGTTAAATGACTTTTTTTCCGTAAATACATTAGCCGCCCGCCAACTCGCACTTCCCCGCGTTTGATGAGTCATTAAAACAATGTCTCGAAAAATTGAAATTGCATCATATTTAAGCTTGGGCGGACTGTAATCGGCGGCAATTACACTCTTTCCAGTGACTAGTTTATGAATAATGACTCGGTGGGCTGCCACAGACGGAGGAGCACGGCTGACCTATGTCCAACACCATCTGTCTGCTGTCACCGAGACGCATGGCGGAACGCGTCCCGCCAGACACCGAGCGGGGAGACGGCTGTTCGCCACCCTAAGTGGAGGGAGACCCGCCCCCCGGCAAACCCATCGGGGGGTAACCACGGCGACAAAGAGTCCTAGGCGCTAAACGTCTGGCGTGGGTGATCCAACCATGAATCAACATTCTCGTGCTCGCAATACTGCCTCTATTATGAACGGATGGTTTATAAGTGCAATTAGCTGTTTTGCATTTAGCTAACATAATATTCCTAATAATGATAATCCCGGAAAGTGGAGCCAATAAAGATCTTCCTCTGGAACTGGACTCACGGCTCGAGAGGGCAAGCCTGAAAGAATCTCTTCGCTAACTGAGGCCGACAAAGCCACGGAGAGGCCGACGGAATCCAGAGAGAGAGAGAAAAAAGAAACGGTGAAGCTGGCCGAGGATTTAATGATCTGCAGAGGTCCGGGTGCATTAAAGAGGAGTAACAACAGGTGCACAGGAGTGACCTGCAACCACACACACACACACACAGATGCTAAGTGCTCGGTCAGACAGCGACAACTCTGTGTGACTCTGTGTTATTTGCGCATAGCCATCGAGTTTAGAGCAGAGTCGACACAAGTTCACCCGATTGCCGTTCCCACAATTCCAGGAGTTTGCGTCCTGCCCTGCCACTGATTGGTGGACGAGGCTTAGGTCGTGAAAGTGATCAGCGAGAGCCAATCAGAGGCAGGATAGGAGTGAGCCTGCCGTCACCCCCGGGGTTAACCATTCACAGCTAAGTCCCGCTCAGCTTCCTCACAACGTTGCGGAGATTTAGTGGCAACAGCGAACATCGCAACTCTTTTAGTGCGATTGCAACCGAAGGCCAAAAGAGTTGTGGGGCAGTTCACTTCTGTTTTCTTTCCATTACGCCGCCTTCGCTCCTTCACCTAACTCGTGTCAGGGAGAACACAAACAAAAAATAAAGCAATTCAGAGCCTGGAGAGAAGAGTTCAATAAAACCAATGTCGGCCTGACCGCGTCGTGTTTTCCGCCTCTGAACGCAGCGCGGCGAGATCTCAGACCTTATTTGTTTGATAATAAGAGACGAGGAGCGAAATCAATCCTCCTGATTGGGGAGACGCTCCTCTGCTCCCCCTGCCGTCTTTCCCTCTTTTATGGCATACATCCTCGTTTCTACCACAAAAAGTCGGTGTCTTTCACAAATCATCAGGTGCACACAAAAAAAACAACATTAGATGATTCTCTTTTAAATAAATATACTCACTTTTTGAGCTTGTTTGGTACAAATACTTGTTGTTCGGAGGAATAAGAAGACATTGAGTGGTGGCCGTTATTCAAGACTGATTTAAAAAAAACAACAACTCCCTGTTGTGAAAAGGAAGCTGAGCGCAACAACGAGCATCAGCCTAACTGTGACTAATCAGGAATACACTCCACGCATAAACAGAGACCAGCCTCAGTAACTTTAAAAGAGGATTTCCAGGTTTTTCAGTTTTGCTGGAATAATAGGTCTTCCGAAATACCTCTGTTCCAATTCGAAATTCTATAAAGTGTAGTCAAAGTTAAAACAAAGTTATTCTGCGTCCTTTTAAACAGAGTTGATGGACGCCGCTGGATTTATCAGCTCCACAGCAGCGCCTGGTTGGTGGGGTTTGATGAACAGCAGGGAGACTCGCTCAGCTCAAGGTTAATGTGGTGGTGCGTGTGTGTGTGTGTGTGTGTGTGTGTTTTTTCTTATGTTGTTTTCTTATATTCAGCCTGAGAGGAGCAAATAAAACAAGATGATGGGAGCCGGAGGTCTGTTGTTTTTAGAAGATGGTGCAGTGCGTTTGGTGGTTTTCAGCTTTCACCCGGTGAGTGTCATAAGACGTTGGCTTTTTTTTTTTTTTTTTTTTCACCCACCCCCGAGGCATTAACAGGACGAAGCATACAGACTCACGAGAGGTTTGGAGAGATTTAATCTGCGGGATGAAACGCTTTTGGAGCAGTGTTCTTGAGGCCTCTGATAACCACCTCCTGACAAACCCCCCGAAAAAGCTACACAATGATTCCTGAGATATTGTGAGACAGCCGGTGCGGTGAAAAAGAAAACTCACTGTGTTATTTTTTTTTTTTTTTTTTTCTAATCTCCTCCCCACAGGCGTTGTGTATCGTTCAAGGTTTGAGATTTCTCTCTCGGCTTCATCGCAGGACATTTTAGGATTTTCATTTTTTATTTTTTTTTGGACAATGACCAATCCTACCTGAGTTCAGCCTCTTAAAAAAATTAATAAAATGAAAAAAATCAAATACCTAAAGTGCTACTCTAAAGATCAATTGGGACAATCAAGTCAACAGGAAGTGGCACACTGAGCGAAAAAGCGGTAGACCTTGCGGAAAAGGACTTTGGTGAATGAGGTGCAATTGAGAAAACATTGGAAGTCTGGCAGGAGGTTTTTGAGGAGTTTGTGTGTCTGTGCTTGTGCGGGTATTTTCTTGTTGTGCGATTGCCCTTCTGATACCAATTAGCTGATGAGACTCTGTTTTCCTGCTTCTCCGGTCAAATGTGTGGTCGTTCCGATGGTTGCTATGGGCGACGCCACTGATTAGCCTCTGAATGGCGACTGGTTTTTTACAATATTTAAAATGTGTGTATTCTCGGTCATGTCGCGTTGCATGTATTTCTGCCCGGCGCTACCGCAGTGTGTCCTGTGACTTTTTTAAATTTTTTTATTTACTTTGTGCATCTGAAATAGCATTTCTCCAAAACACATTTTTTAATTGCTTGTTTATGAGTTTGTGAGTGAATGTTGAATATTCATGTCTCGTATAAACACGTACATAGACGCCGCCTCAACGCTTTCATGATTAACTGTCACGGGTTATTTGATGATCACCGTAAATTACCCCCGCATTAAATAGCACTGCAATGAGCAATTGATTTTCCAAAAAAAAAGAAAAGCTCAACCCTCCGAGGTGGAACAGAAAATGTATTGAGCTGTTTTTTTTATTTATTTTACCTTTCTGTCCCAGACCAGCTGAGTGTCTGACCAGTGTGCACAGTGACTGATTGCATCATTTTGTGTTTATGTCATTTTAAAAATCTTCCCGTTGGAGAGCGCCGTAAAAAAAATAAAAATATCCGGAGTACTTCAGCACATTTTAGCTGATTCGACACGAGGCCGAGGTCTTACTCAACATGTTTCGGAACGGGGGACTCTTGGTGGTCCTTTTTCCCGATGAATCCTTATCCGGGCCTAATTTACGGTGGAAGGTTCCACATCCCAATTGCGGGAAGAATCACTCCGATATTTCACGTCTTGTTTTAACAGCGTGTTGGGGTAACACTGCCGCCTCAGCACATTAACTATATTTACTACCAACCTTTTCTGCGGGAAATTGCCTCGGCAGCGCGAGGAAGCCTCTCGCCGGGTATTTTTTCTCAATTCAAGCCGGTCCACGCTTTTATAAGTGGACGTAGCCAGAATTGCGTGTCACGTTGTTAATTCCAGCTCTTTGTCGTCTCACTGTGACTGTGGAATGTAGCTGTGAGTCTTTCCACTGAGATCTGTAGCTGCTAACAATGAATAATGTCGGGGTCAAAACAGGAGGTATCTCATTCTCCCACACACACACACACACACACACTTACACACACTTACACACTCGCACACACAAGTACACACATTGCATGGCATTTGCTAATTTTTTGTATTTTGTCTGTATGGTAACGTTCTTGTGGTATGTGTGTGTGTCTACATGCCCCCCCCCCCCGACCCCCCGCCTGGTTCGTACAGCAGCTGGCCCATTGAAAGGAAGAGACAATACAAATGTATGTGTTATAATTGTATTAAATTACAGTTTTAGGGACACGTGCCGCGTGTCGACATGAGTAGAAATGTATGCACATGTAAAATCAGTTTTATTCATACCACACTACCATGCTGTAAAAATTCCCATCTGTTATTGTTTTTTCTGTCCTTCACAGAGAAAACGTGACTCCATCGGCTCCATGTGTCTTTTTTTTTTTTTTTTTTTTTTATGTCAATGTGACTTATAGGTGGTGGGTTTACAGGAAAGCAGGTTTTGGGTTCTGACTCCCTGTCATGTGATTGACCACCAACTGTGACCCCAGATTATTTCTCCTTCACCTGGCCGTGGCTCTTTTTTTTTGAACACGCACTGACAAGCTCTCGGCGGCTCACCCCCTGTGCAGCGTCACGACAAAGGTGAGATTGACAGCAGTGAAAATGTCATCGCGGACAGACCTGACACGGGAGGAGAAATAAATAACTGGACCAACAGGTTGAGCGAGGAGCAGCAGGAGAAAATGATCAAATAATATGCTAGAAAATATATATTCTAAAAAGAGAATAAAACAAACACTGAATAGAGAGTCTTTGAAAGGGAAAATCTCATATTTTGGATCTGAGGGAAAATCTATAAATTAGTCGTGACTCCGCATTTGCTCTCTTTCCTCTTCCTTGGTGCGTTTAAACTGTTGATCCGTGCTTGACATCGCAAACGCCGCAGGCAGCCACCCACACAGGGAGAAAATGAGACTAGCTGAATAATTTCAAACACATTTCTTCACTGTGTGTGCTCGCGCGTGTGTGTGTGTGACGGATCGTTCTCACCAAACGTTCCAACATCATACGTGGAAAAAAAACACCGGGGGGTGGGGGCGATCCCGTGACCCTCATCCACAATATCAGGCTTCGGATTGGGACACAGCAGACGTCGCCTTGAACGTGAAGCTGGTGTTCTGTTGTTTTCACCAAAAACAAAAAAAAAAAGACTCATAGAGCTCAATAGAATTTTTCGTCCGAAATGTAATTGACTTATTCATCCATTGTGTGGCATTTCTTTTAGCTTCATTTCAGTCTGCAGCCTGTGTTGGTGTCGGCGTAATTTCTCTGGCAGCGTTAAACTGTGTGACACCGAGACTCTTTGAAACGCACGCTGTGCTTTCAGTAGCCGCACACACACACACACACACACACACACACACACACAAAAAAACACTTTGGAGTCGCACTACACGAGGATGAAAGCCATCCAGCGCGTTTATTGCGCGTGCATGCACACAAAGAATAGGTTTATTTTATCTTTGAAACATGTATGCAGTGTGTATACCGTTACCCTGTACAGAGCCGTGTTTGCCCTCTCATTAGCATATGAACCTTGGTCTAAATTAGCATTTAATCAAGCCAAGCCCGATACCCGAAGAGAACGGCAATGTGCACGATATGGGATGTTGTCTTTCAATATGACATTTTTTGGTTCATGAGATGTGTTTGTACTTCTCCATACAAATTAAATATTAAAAAAAAAAAAAAAAATGAAACTTAGCTGTTATACTTTTTTTTAATCGTTATTACTATTAGTTTAGCTTTTTTTTTAGAGTTTTGATATGGATGAGTTTAGGTCCAGAACAGTAATGACACATGTCCTGAATCCTGATGTGAAAGAACATCTTTTTAATCGTGATGTTAAATTGACCCATTTTAAACACCGCAGTGGCTGGTGCTGAATATCATTTTTATTTCCGTCGCCTCGTCTTTGGTTGTCTAAGTGTGAAACTGAGTGTCACAGGAAATTCCAGACGGACATATCCTCACTCAGTTCAGGGACATTTGCTATTTGACAAAATGTACACGCCCCAGAGCGTTTACGCTGGATTTTGCCAACCCTTCGTTATCGTGGGAGAAAAATCTCATAATATTCGGTTTTAGTCTGACATATTCACTCATGAGATCATTCCTCTTTATGAGTGAGTTGATTTGGCTTATTGTGAACATGATGCCCTTCTATTTAATCCCAATACTTTGTTTAATAATTAAAATGTTCCACAATGCGCCACACATACAAATAGCACATGGATGTGTCAGTACTGTGTTTTTCAACACATCATTCCTTGAGATGAAGCACTTTAATCATCTTCCTCGTGTCCTCTGAGACGCTCACACTTCATCATGTGTCTCCACTGTTTCCGAAAGAAAAAAAAAAGAAAACCATCCTCTGCAGAACAGGGGGGATGAATTTTCTGATTGGGAAGCACCCATGCAAGTTAGACTAGTTATTTAATAGAAGTTATTTTCTGGTACATTGGATTAATTGGAACGGCTACAGTACTTTCCTTGTAAACACATTTGTAATTGTGCTCATTCCAGGAAATGGAGGTCTGTGTCTTACAAATTGCACCTCACCGACGCTGAATTTAAATACATCACCCAGCTGGGCTCGAAAAATCCCACTGCTGTAAGATCTGGATCTGGATCTTCAAAAAACGAATGACGGGGTGTGTGTGTGTGTGTGAGGGGAGCATAACGGAAGGATGGAAGTGGACAGTATCCATTATCTCTCCCCTCTCATACACAGCAGCTTTCGTAACCATCAGCCTCAGACATGACACGTTACAATCACATCAAATGGCTTTTTCTCCAGAATAAACAAATAAATCATGCACGCGCAAATTAATTAACACGTCGAATTCATGTTTGCAATAGTTTCAAGGCAGGATAAATTGTGGTTGTGGCCTCTGTACTTTGAAACTTGTTCACGCTGGCTTGAAGGTCTCTGACCTCAAAGAAAATATTTGGGTAGATTTGAAAGAGCGGATCATAAAACTCTAATTTCAAATTTCACCTGAGCATTACTTAAAATGATTATTTGTTGGAGCTCAGTGAGTGCACGCTGAGAGGTAAAATATAAAAGAGAGGAGGTAGCAGTACGAGACGGTAATTGAATTAGATAGACCTGGACTAAGTAATATTAAAAATAGGCCAAAAATGGTTCTGGGCAACGCACGGCAGAAAATCACATTTGCAGAGGAAATGAATAAAAGGAGAGGTGAGGTGAGGAGAGGTGATCAAATCAAATGTTAAAAACATCCTTTAGATTTGAAGTAGATTTGTTGGCTCACGCAAGGAAAGAAGTGAGAGAAGAACAGCTGTGATTTGATGAGAAAATGCCCCTTGGAAAACCACGCAGAGGTGAGCAGAGCTGTAAAAGAAAAAAAAAAGAAAAAACTGCCGTGGTAGCATACAGCCAGAAATGGCTCCTCTCCGATCAAGGAGACGAGGTTGAGAAATCGGTTTGATCATTTCGCTATCTAGTTTGTCAGGAAAAAAGATGTTGGATGCTCTCTACTGCGTCGGTTGGCAGAGGACACACTCGTTCCATTCAGTCCATTGAACTTATTGACTGTATAGCGCTGTGGCTCCATACAGGAAAAAAAACAAAAAAACATACAATGACTCAGTTTTGGTTAGATCAAGGCAATATCAAGGCTTATTTCTCTGCCATAATGGAGGTTGAGGGCTCCACCTGGAGAGGTGTAGGGACAATTACCGTCCGCTTTATTTGCCCTTTGTTGTTTCCTGTAAGACACGTCTACGAGGCCTAATACTCACAAACAGTATTATATTGCTATGCTTGCTCTGCCATCAAACGGTGCTATTGTAACACATATATATCCATGCACATCTGTTGTTTGGTTTATTTTAGTGTTAATAAAAGGATGTGAATTGCATTTTTGCCGAAAACACATCTCACGTACTGTATATACCGATGTATTGGGACTTTTGGCAGCAACGTTAAACCTCCATTACGTGGGGCATGATCAAAATTGTAAGATGATGGATATGATAGACTCACTGATGCAGTGCACAATTAGCACACAAGTCTTTGGCAACAACAAAAGATAACGTGCTGATGAAAGAATGCGCAAAAGCACATTTTCGAGCCATTTTGATGCCAATGCAAAGTGCAACGATTATGAATGACCTTATGAATCACACTTGGAATAGAATGTGATGGATGGCATTCATCGGCCGAGCAGAACAACTCTGCGGGATCCTTTTCTTTTTTCATTAAGTATAAGAGTCTGCGTCTTCCATGAAGTGAGGAAAACCTACTTCCTGCGCAGCCATAACCCCCCTGTCTTGCTTTCACCAGCACCGCGTGGAGTGTCCTGAACCCCAGCTTATCAGTCACGTGCCTTCTCCTGTCAACAGCAGATTAAAAGACTGTTAACCCTGTCATGAGGGAGTGGGGCTGGGCTTCACAGAAGAGGCTTGTCTAAATGTAAATAGGAACAGCGTTTCTGGGTGAGCCTCCCGGTCCTCTCTCGGCTGTAATGGATAACTCTGCCAGGCCTGCAATTACTCACTGTCCCTGCCTGGCACTGTTTTCATTACCACCTTTAGAAGAGAGAGACAAAAAATGATCAAATCAATTCCACGCTATTCATGTTGATGTTTTGATGAGCCAAGATCAAACCTGGTCCGCCACCTTTTGTTTGGGGGCGTGGTGGGGGGTCCACGTTCTCCCAGAAAGCCAAAGGGCTCGCCGCCGGAGCCAGCAACGTACAATTACAAATTATATTGAGGCATTTAAAAAAAGAATATATATACAGTATATATATATATATTATTGAATTTGTATTTTATTTTTCAAAATAAAGTGTATATGCCTTTAACTGGAAGGCTGGATAAAACAATTTAAAGCAAAAATAAAATCACAATTACAACCAAACTAATCCAGACAGAAGGTCTTTTATTTTTCTTTAAATATTAAATATTGAAACAGAGCTCTCAGTGTTCACCCTAAAAGCCAAATTATCATTTCAATAAACAATGGCTGATTTCTGCAGAGTCTATTATGGTTTCAGGGTCTTTGCCGCAGTCTTAAATTTAAGATGAACTACAAGTGTTGGATATAACATTAATGACTAATAACACTATTAGTCTACATTCCCAGGAAGCAAAAGCATTTCAACAGTGCAAAAAAACAGGCACTGTGCCTCGTAAGAGCAAAAAAAACAAAAACCAAAACACAGCTCTTGGTATTTGATAACGTTCCTGTGACATTTAGATGATGCACCATCAGCGTCCCGGTGTCGTGCATTGTCGGTTCACTGCAGTGATTTACAATTGATGAAACCCAAACCAACATTACCAGACATTTGTTTCACCTGTGCTTCTCCCGCCATGACAAATCAAAATGTCTGCCCGTGGAAAAAAAAAAAAAGAAATAAAAAGGAGCCCGATAACCCGCAGGAGCAAAAATTAATTCCACCGTTTACGGCCGATTCGTGTGCCGTGACATGTCAGCGTGTCTTCCAAGAAAAAAAGGACCACTTCTCTCAGGTACGTGTCGGAAACATGAGAGCTGATTATAGACCTGGAATAATTAAGTGAATGCGGGTAGCTGGAGGCCCTCCCAGCTGTCTTGCTTCGGAATTATTTTCATCAGGCTTACTTTAACCATCACGCACTGCTGCTCACGGGAGTCAGATTTCAAAAAACACTTAAAAAAAATAAATGGCAAAAGACATTTGCAGTAGTCACCAGTCACCTGTGTCTAAGTGTTTTTCTTAGTTTATATGTGGAAGGAAAAGATGGTAAAATCATGATCTCAAGTGAACAAGAATAATGAATATATATCAAATTTTACAGGAGTAAAGTGGATGAGCTACAGTGAAAATGGATACACAGTAGTGAAGTCTCTGGCAGAGTTTGGTGTGGGACAAGTTGCTCTTCGCAATAAGGTTTTGTTGTGAGTGTAAAAAACTTTGCAGGAGGAGAACGTGTGAGGGTGGTGAATCTGCAAAGTGAAAAAACCCTGATGTGGCAGGAAATACTAAGAGAACACAGAACACTAAAGGAAACGTTCGTTTTTTTTATTCTCTGGCTTGGGATGACCTGTTTTATAATAAAATGGGCCCTTCCAGAAAAAAAGGCTTCCCACCAGCTGCTTTATGGCCGCACAGAGCTGGTTCTTTGGACATGTTAGTGGTTGTTGTGAATACTGCGAGGCAGAGTAAAAAAAAAAAGAAAAAGAGAAAAGACTGCAGTGGAGGTGTCGCTGCAGTTTTGTGGGAGATTAAAAGTGTCAGAAATAGTTGTGCAACACTAGAGAAAAGAGAGCGGCCTCTTTATGTCTGATCAAAAGATCAGTCAGATTTTCCGTCTCTGTTGTTCTATATCATTGTCTATTTTCAGCATTTAGCTCGCATTTGGAATGAACCGTGTATGATGACAGTCATTACTGTGTGGCAGTGTTAGCCCTGCAAATAAGTGCTCCAATTAAGGTTAAATGCATAGACCTGCTAATTCCTGTAAAATTACACTGAACAGCAAATGTAATGAAAATGAGGACGGGGGCTAATGGGGGAAAAATGCGCTGGGATTATCTTCTTTTGTGTTGGTGCCACTACGCTTTGTGTAACGAATGTTGCCTCAACCTGAATGCGTACTAATTAAACACACACAAAAAAAAAGTGTTTACTAATATCGAGGGTTGACAATGTTTGTGTGTGCGTGGGTCGAGGTTCTCTCTTTCATACAGGCCATTATGGGCAACACTGCACTGCTCCATTGCCTGCGTTGTTATGGAGGCAACATCAGACATATTGGTCAGCACGTTTGAATGAGTGCGTCTCAGTGGCATCGCTGCATTCGGAAATTATACCAAATCTGGCATAAGATCAATGCAATAAGAGAACTTTTATTTTGTAAATGTTGCCACACAATGATTTCAGCGGGTAATATTTCTATAGTCTATAGTCTTCTATAGACTGTAAAGCTCCAGACTAGTTTTTTGATTTCATTTATTTTGATTTTACGAGTATATTGATTACTCGAATCAACATTGCTGCTCTCTGGGTTCCACGCTGCATTTTTAGCTGAATGATTTATTTCTTCCACGTCGGTGGAGGGCCCCGTGCGGAACCGACCTCGACATTTGAAGTTCTCGGAACACCTTGTTTTCATGAGCTTTAATCATTTCAGGACTTTATCTCACCAGAGGCACCTTTCAGATACTGATCTCCCCACGTCCACGGTGGAGGTTTGACCTCTGCTGCTATCATTGGTTCCATTTCACACCACGCCATAAAAAAAGAATCAATCATCGTCTTCACCCGGGTTGTGGTTCAAGGACAAAAAACGTTTAGCTCCTGTCAGTTTCTCCGCCACGTCACAGACAATCCTCAGCCACCGTTTCCTGTTTCAAAAAAAAAAAAACGGCTCGAAGGTGGACAAATCACCGGCAGGATGACGCCTCGCATGTTTCCGTCGTTACCGGCCACGTCCCATTACACACGGGTCAGAGGAACAATGGCGGCGCACTCAGCCCATCCCTCATGTCGGCGTTTCCTCTGCACCTCATGTCGTCGACAGTGCGAAAGCCAACACATTAACCTCACACTCAGTAGATTAAAATGTTTTCTTTCAACCCACAAAGTGTGAGTTTGACTCCGACAGGAAGTAGTTGGCCTGGTTCTTAAATCCCACATGAGCACTTTGGTTAGAATAAGGTATAGCTGCTGGGTTTAGTTACATGTCTATTGTTTACCGTTTCAGGTTCTACACAGTCACTATTCCATCTAACCGTTGCTTTTATTTTGCAGGATTTTTGAATGACATGTAGGAAGAGCACGTCCACGTGTAGATGTTTGGCACCTCGTGTTTTCTTGACCCGCCGCCTTGTTTAAATTTCATTTCACCGGCAAATGTCGGGGGAGATATGTTCAAATAGACGATGCGTTACCTCCTTCGCCATTGCTGAGTCATAATCAAACAGATGTTCCGTCGCATGAAGAATCTGACAGCAAACGGTTCCAATAGCGTCTGGTGTGATAAGTTCATTTAACCCGAACGTTTTTTTTTTTTGGTAGGGAGCCGCACGTGAGGTTAAACTCTTCAAAGGCAAACAAGACAGGCCACCTGATGGGAAAACCCGCTTGGTGCTTGGAAATAAACAGCTTTTAATAAAACAACAATTAAATAGTCAGATAGTAATCTGCAGCCGCGTGGTTCCATGGCTGGAAGAGGCTGGGAGTCACCCATCAGCGTAGAGTGCATTTTCCGGCCGATTTTCCATTTGGTCGCCGGCTTTCCAGTTTGTGACTGATTGTTCCGAGGTTTTTTCCAACTGTGCAGCCGGGGAGATTACGACAGGAATCTTCTCCGTTTGCCGTTTTGTCAGAGGGGAGACCTCGAGAAAGGGATGCCTCGCAATCCCACTGAAGACTACAGCATACGGTGGCGGGCAAATCTCCAAATGCGTCAGCTCAGATTTTTATTTTTGAGGACCAAAGGTTCATCGGTGTTTTTTCTTTCCACATCACCAATGAGCAAACCCGCTCTTTCGGGATATGATAAAAGAAAATATTTCGGCCATCGTCACCTGAGGAAGGAAAAGGCTCGTTTGCCGTCAGATTAGTTAGCATTAACGTGCTTTTTATCGTCCCGTCAGGCAGGGTGCGGTACGTGCCGCGTGGTGGGTCAGCTGTTCCGTGGCTCATGTCGAGGAGATGTTTCTTGTTTCTGAAGAGCAAAGAAAGCCAGTTGACGGATAGTGAAGAGAAGAAAAAGAGACGAAAAATCCCAATTAGGTTATATTTCCCTATGGATAAAAGTAGGGGTGCGGCAGAGAGATGTCAGGGCGGAATGACAGGAACTCAAGGAGGTTATCACCAGCACAGCCAATTATCCCACGATGGGTTAGAGAGAGAAATGTGGGGGTCAAACAAAAGGAGTCCATCAAAAAAGGCAATAATGGAGGATATAAAAGTGCCAGCGGATAGACTGGTGTCCCAACAGTAAAATATTCCAGCGCAAGGCAATTAATACCAAAAATAGACAGTGATAATAATTCAACCCATTAATAAGCATAATGAATCGCAAAGTATGTAATAAAGTTAGAACAGAGAAGGATAGGGAAAAAGAAAATTACAGTGATTATAAATGTCAGGCGCTGGCTAATGCAGTGTATGTCAGTTGTGTGGAAAAGTGACACATTTTGCTGTAAATTGGCTGCAGTGATTGTATTCATTCAAATCAGTAAACGAGTCACAGTGACCACGACTGGGCTGGTTGACGAGTGTGAATAAGAGGCAAAAAAAAAAAAAAAAAAGTGAAAATAATCACAGTTGCACACTTTCAAGTCATGAGTTTGAATTAATGATGTAAAACGTAACCAAGATTGCTTCATCCACATAACACTGACAGCTGATGTGTGTTTGTGTGTGTGTGTGGGGGTGGCATGTCAGATAATTGGCTCCATTGGTACACAAAAAAGGCTGAGAGTTACAAAAGAAATACCTGTCATGCAGTATGTCGATAAAAGTATAAATAAAAAAACTTTCAAGTCATGAGTTTGAATTAATGATGCAAAACGTAACCAAGATTGCTTCATCCACATAACACTGACAGCTGATGTGTGTTTGTGTGTGTGTGTGGGGGTGGCATGTCAGATAATTGGCTCCATTGGTACACAAAAAAGGCTGAGAGTTACAAAAAAAAGACCTGTCATGCAGTATGTCGATAAAAGTATAAATAAAAAAATATATATGTTGGTGGTTTATGGTGTTATTTGTATTTTCTAAACGAGAAGGCCAAGTTGCTAAATATAACAAATAATGTCAGACTGTTGATATATATATATTGATTAAGAGTTAAGATCAGACTACGTTACCCAGTGTATTTTCGGACCAGGTTTGTCAGCTGTGTGGTGATGCATGCATGCACGTGCTTTTTAAAAGCTTAGCCCATTTCCCATCTGCAGCGTGTGGTTAATTCCTCCATGACTCCCTCTGTAGTTCTGACAGCAACAAATGATGTGGTGATCTTGGAGATGTACCTGTGATTGGGGTTCGCTGTATAGTTGTAGACACTGGTTTTCACGCGTAAATTGTTAAACTTCACACCACGGAACACAGCTTCTCTTGGCCTACGCTTCACCGCATAAGTTACCTTTAAGGACAATTTGGGGGCCAACACTGACACATCGTCACCTTAAACTGTCATGTGGAAAAACACGTAATTAAATCAACGATAGTGATAAAACGATCGCTCATCTGCACGTTTCGAAAACATTGACCCGAATATTCATGATTCTCATCCGGCAAATGCGAGCCATGTCTCTACCTTCTCCTAAAGCAAAAAAATTAATGAAAAAATAATTGGTTATTTAGTATAATGCTCCACTAAATTCACCAGCTAATTGTTGTGATTTCTCTCCATCTATTATGGAGTTAGTTATGTCTAAAACCCCACAACAATAAAGCCTGGAACTTATTTAATGGCATAAAAACATAGTTATTTTATCCCCCAGATCAAACAACTACGGTATCTTTGTGAGTAGGTAAAATCAGCATCTCCATAATTACTCATTATAGTCGATGACACTTAAAAACGAAATGATGCTATGTGGTATTCCATAAAAATGTTACCTCCCACGCATTGGAAGGTGAGTCGTAACAAAAATGTGCTGGAACACAGTTATATTGTCTGGTGTAAATCACGGCTAGTGTAGTTGTGTAGTGGTTAGATGAAAACAATTAGTCGCATTGATTGTTTTGAACAATCCAAACACATTATCAAGGAGGTCAGCCTTGATAATGTGTTTGGTCTGCCTCGAACTTCTCTGCCCTTAAGTATCTGTTGATGGGATTGAATAATAGAACCTTGAGTTTGTTCGCTCCAAAATGCTTGCAGAGTGGGATCATGTTCAGTATCTTGCTCAAAAAGAAGGTTAGGTCTATAAATGATATAGAATATAAACAAAGCATTATATATATATATATATATATATATATATTAGTTTTGGAACCAATTGGTAAAGGCATGGTAGTGCACTCTAAAAGAGGAGAACAATGGGAATCTGAAGCAATTTTGAATTGAATGGAAAGATAAAAACCCTTCTTACAACAATTTACAGCGGGGAAATATATAATAGTACCGAACCTGAGAGAATAAATAGACGTGAAAGTGCTGCGGAGGGGAGGGGGCGAGGGGTGGAGAGCAGGAATAGAAGAAAGAGGACAGAAGACAAAAGGCAAAACCTTATAGTCCTTCACAAAATAATAAAAAAACATGTGCATGTGTGTCGGCTATGTGTGTGTGTGTGTGTGTTTGCCTGTGCGTGTGTGTGTGCGCGAGGAATAAAATAGAATGGATGGGGGTGTGTTCACTGGGAGACTGCAGGGATGGCTTATTAGGAATTCATCTCTCTCAGCCAATGGGATGTGAGAGAGAGGCAGATGTCATTTGACTGAGAAGTACCACCTCCCACATCCAGCATCTCCCCCCTCAGTGTGAGGCAGCGCGGTGTGAGAGTCACTGCTCTCACACACAGACACACACTCCCATCGCAGTACGCTCAGCTCTCCTCCTCCTCTCTCTCTCTTCTTCCTCCTCCATCTCTGTCCCAGGAGCAGAGACAGGATCTGTTACAGCTTCACCAGAAGCCCAGGTAAGAGCTCGCTTTTAGTTGTTTTTTTTTTCATCATTTTTTCACTTTGACTGTGGCAGTCAGGGCAGTGAAACGCTCTGTGCACGCTGCACAATGTGCAAAATTGATTTCTCTGCATTTCAACTCCAACTCCTGGCATTCTGGGGGGGGGTTATTAGCCAGGATGAATCTGAAATGTCCCATGTGTGAATGTGTGCGTGTGTGTGAGGCACTCGGAGGTGTTGCCTTTTTTTTTTTTTTTTTTTTTTTTTTAATGTGCCCTCGACAACTTCAGGCTTCAGTCAGAGGAGTGCACCTAAAGGGGTGGCATGTAGGACAGTGAGCATCTGAAGAGCAAGGAAAAAAATAAATAAAAAAATCACACAGAGACGCAGAGGAATGAGAAAAAAACAAAAAAAAATCCCAGGGCAGATCAACGCAGACAGGAAACCCACTCCGGCTGATCAAAGAAGCGTGTAAAGAGTTGCTCGAGCATCAGCTCAGGTGTCGCTTCACAGATCAGCAGGTGACGAGTGGACACCATTGATCCGAGCTGGCGTCCTCCCCCCGGAACTAAGCCGGGGGGGGGGGGGTTAAATAAATCTGGCTGATGGGAAAATATTTTCTTCTTTGGGGTATTTATAGAGTGATGGATCGCATGGAACTCCACACACAGGTGAGGGGTGGAGAAGTGGACTCTTTTTGAACATGTGTGCGTGTGCTTTGCATTGATTTTCTCGCCCCCTCACTAATTGACACGCGCTAAGAATATCTGAGCACGGAACATTTAATCCACGCTGCTGGAAACGGATAATAAGCTTCAGTGCACCGCCGCGTATTACAGGTCAGGTCACGGTGGAGGTTACGTGGTAATTGTTATTCATTGATATTTATAACCCTCGGTGAATTGTGGTTCCCATCTGAAACGTCGAGCCTGAGTTTAATATATGTATTTTTGCATTAATGGCAGAAAAAGCTCCTTTCTCCGTCGTTTAGCATGAATGTTTTAAAGATTGCCGATGAGGAATGTTTCCGCCTGCGGAAGTTTAAATAAACAATAGGGACGGCGCCACGCCGCGTCTGCAAATTCAGCGGCTGCCACACATTAGTGTCACTTCAATCACGTCTCATGGTGGCGGCCCTGGCGGATGTGTGCGCGTGTGCGTGCGCGCTGCCGCCGCCGCCGCAGAACCCCACGCAGGAAGAAGACGTTCTCCACCATGATGGATGTGGTCCTTATTGGTCAGATGAAAGGTGGCCACGGCTGATAAGAAAACCCCTCAACTTCCTCGTTGGCTGATGTTTTACCCGGGGACCGGCGTTGGCCCACGTCCGAGGAGTGAGGAATATTCAACGGCGCTGATGAATTGAAATGGAATCTGAAAATAGCTGGGAGCGAAGTTGCGTTAGGTCTCACAAGTAATACAGCGCTGTGCTTTATATTTCTTTCATGACACATTCCGCACGAGGCTTTGGACTGTGGAGAGAAATGGCTGTGTGATGTGGCAAGACGTTGGCTGCTGAGGTGGGAGAACATCCAGACACACGCACCGTGTGATGTTCAGGAGCCCGAGCTCTGATTGAACAGCGCAGAGCCGTGTTGAAAGCTGGCTCTTTTTTTGCCAAACCCGTGCGGACGGCGCCACGGAGCGGCAATGCTGTGGGCATCAACTCCTTTCGGGGGACCCGCGCTGCTCACGCTACGACAAAAAGCCAACATCCGCCTTCCGCTCACACGCGGCTTTTTTGCCGTGACTAGTAACGACACGCTCCTCACTTTCTCAGCGACACAACCAGCGGCCTGTCGAGGCGTGATGACACTGAAGACCTGTGCATTACAACACATATCATATATCTCATTCTCTACACACACACACACACACACACATATATATATATATATATATATAAAGCTTTGTTTGAATGCTATCTAGAGCAAAAAGAAGAAGCCGCCGCCTCAGCGACTTGGCTGACGCAGACTCTGTCGTTAACCCAGCACTCAGCCAGAGACCCAGAAAAATATCTGCGATTTTGAGGAAATTAAAGTCAGAGAAATGGGAGTGGGGGGGCAGGGGGGGGGTCCGCTGAGGGTTCTTTGCTGACAGCGACACTCTGTCTTTTTCTTCTTTTTTTTCACTCCTTCTTGGTTGTAAGGCTGCCCCAGGTGTGACAGGCAGCCGGAGTAATGGGGGATGTTTGACAGATGCATATTTCCAGCCTCGAATGCTCGGTATAAAGAAGATAGACGGCACGGATCGGGGGGCCGAGCGGGGCTGTGAATCACACAGCGATGAGTGTGCCACCTCTGCGCCAGATTGATCCGTCACGTGACTCACGGGGGGGGGGGGAACGCTGCTAATTGCATCCCACCCCTGATGGAAACTCCAGGGTGGTGTTGCACCCGGTGAGGCTGGTGGTCAGGTTACAGGAAGCGTGACCAAAGCCACAATTGCGTTGCATTGATCGTTTCAATTGAATATAATATAAATCATCACATGGATGCTGTGTGTTTGTGTCCGTGTGTGTGCGCGCGCGTGTGTATCTGTGTGGTGGTGTTGTCCTCCCCGTCGGCATCATTGGGGGATTTCTTTTTTAAGTCATCTTAGGGTTTATGTGATCATTAATATTTTATAAGCCTATCAGGGCACATAACCAGGAGCCGAGGCCGGGTGGATCACGTCACAGTTTGTGCAGTGGAGAGCGGTGTCTCTTGGCAAACAGAAATCCTCTGGCAGCTGGATGGATGAACTCTTCCCAGTGACTATGTATTTGACCCCCACGGGCCCCTGTATGAGTTGAAACAATCTCCCCAGACTCGCCAGCCAGCGCCACCGGGCTCCTTCACTCAGCAAAGAAACTTGGTTGATCTTTCCCATTTACATTTCTTCTGTCGAGGCAGTGTGCCACAACGGCCGAAGGCCGACACTCGACTCCGGAGAACATAATAAACCTTGGACTCTGTTTGGAGAGCACAGCGGCGCTCTCAGCCGCATGGTCACAATGACATATCCGAAACATTAAGTACGTGTTATGTTTTCCACGTCACCGTCACGGTAGAGCGGGTCGTCCGCTAACCGGAGGGTCGATGCCTGGGCCCCTGAGGGCGGTGAGCTGCTGATGCTGATGATAGAAATGTGCAGGAATGGTACGAAAGTGTGCGTGCGCGTGCACCTCTGGGGCAAAAGTGCTGGGCGTGGCTGTGAAGACGAGAAACGCGCGAAAACAAATACGTTCCATTTAGAATGATGGGTTTTAACACTCACTCATGAGCACTAAGCATGTTAGGTGACGGCGAAAAATCAACGTAGGCCCGATAATAGCCATTAAGGTACATCCTCTGGGAGCCAGGCTTCACAGTTAACTCTCTGTTGATGGTTAAATAGATGATTTCATGTGACAAGAACATATTTTAGACGAAAGCCTTAAGTATCGGAAATGATGAAAATAGCAGTGACTCGGCCTTTTAAGCATCGCATTTACATTGCGGCATTATCAAAACAATTTTATTGTCCAGAGTCCCATACGGTTTTAATACGTCAATCACAGCCCCCCTCAGTGACTGCAACCGAGCTAAGTACATTTCCTCCCGCTCTATGTAGGAGTATGTAATATTTAAATGTCATAACGGTATTATTTTTTTAAAAAAAGGGCTTAACAATGTGTTTTTTTTCTTTTTTTTTATGCAAAGATTGACAGGTGAGAACAACGCTTCAAACTTTTGTAATACATTAAGTCGATGACACAGCTGAGATGTTTCACGGCAGTTTTCTTTTCTTTTGTGAAGTGGGGACAAATGGTTCCGTCACTTCTATTTGACACAATGGCTTTCCCGTTATTAGTGCACTTCTGTGTCCCCCACTATGATACAACGAAAGGGCAGTGCAAGTACGAGGCTATTAGCCAATGGCATCCTTGCGCTAATGGGATCAGATGCATCTGTAAAGCACTTTCTGGAGCAGAACGCGGGACTCACGCAGGCTCATTGGGAAATAATTGTTCTTGGTAGGAAAATTGCAAATCAAAAGCAATTTAAAGCCAAATATCACATGAATGCAAACCCCCAAAAGCTCTTTTTTTTCTCCCATAAATAAAAATTGAAATGGAATCATGCTCTCAAACATGTCTTAATGTGAACAGGTGCTGGCTGAGGCCTCTGTGACCCAGACTCATTGACCTGTCAGGCGAAAGCGGAGATTGATTATTATTATTTTTTTTTTGTGCCACTCTTCAAACAAATGTAAAGGTCTTTGGGTAAAACAGGATCATATAAACAGAGAAGCCACCCACTCAGTGTAGCGAATCTCTGAGCCGTATATGATTTCTCATTTCCACACAGGCTTAACCGCTTTCTAATTTTCTGAGACGCTGCGCCTCTTCACTCTTCAGTCGTGACGCTCATGCTCTTTACCCGCCGAACATCTTTGGATCACTCGGAGCTCAGGTTACTGATTCACTCTTTCTCCATCGTGAAACCAGAGCGTGGAAATTGACTGCGGCCATGAAATACAGAAACTTCCCTTCTGTTAAAAAAAAAGACGGCATCAGTGACACTTTAAATGGGCCTTTTGGATGAGACGAGTCAAGTTTCGTTTTTTTTTTCACCTCTGAGCCAAATACATTTAACACATACATTGTGTTAAACGCGGAGGATAATGTTCAAATTCTTTCAGCTTTCATAATATGCCTGCACAAAAGACCATTAAAAACCTGAGCTCTTCTTTCATGGTTTCCTTGAGAACTTTGAGCCCAAACAGCACAAGTTCAAATGCAAATTCTTGACCAACAGGATCAACTGTGATTTTTTTTTCTTCTCTCTCTTTTCCTCATCACGCTTTCCCTTGCGTTGGTTGGCCCATTCCCACGCATTCAGATCCTTAAAAAAATATATATATATGCTGCGTACCTCCTCTCAAGGGTTTATCAGGTCTGATGGTAGTGTTTGGAGCAATAATCCCCCTTTTTTTATATATCCCTTACTTACTTCCTGTTGATTTAAGAGATGGCTGGAATGTAGCCCCTGTGGCTGGAACCCATAGCCTCACGCAGAGGACAATCTGGTGTCTGGTTAGTGTGGAGTTTGGATTTCCTGAACGGGCCGCTGGTGGAACAACTGTATCTGCGATTGCACCCTGAGATTTGCGCTCGTGTAGATTGTGTGAAATAATGTAATATAACGTGAGGTTACGTCACACGACGCCGTTTTTTTTGGGGGGGAATTGTTTTTGAACTTGCTGAATACTTTGCTGAATACTTTTGTCTAAACGTTGATGGGATCCCCTGAGGATTTCAGTTTGATGCCGAAAACGTAAGTTACCGAAGGACCGCAAAGACAATTTTAATTATCCCTGGAATCAAACTTCTGAGAGGAAGGCTTATGCAGCTTTCAGGGAGAATGTCATCACATCACACGGGTATCTTCTGGTGTAAGCACACAATATGCATCGGCAATGAATAATTATCCCACACATTAACATGCATGGTGTGAGAGCTCTCGCCAACCTCGGCAATGGTGAACGACGGGAATAACAGCGCCATGTTTGTGTTGACGAGATTTAATTTCACAGAAGATGATGGAAATGTACAAAAAAAACAAAACCTTCAACTGTTTGTGCTCATGTGGGCTTTTAATGTTTGTGAGTGTGTGTGTGTGTGTGTGTGTGTGAGTGATTAACCATGCCAGGAGCATTCAGAGACTCCTCCATCTCATTACCTCTGCTGACACAGGTCAGTAAAGCTTCATATCGACATCAGAGGAAGGTCGAATCACTGGAGGCGGTTGACCTCTAGTGATAGAAGCTTTTTTTTCGTTACGTTTTATTCATCTATTAGATTTTTTAATTTTTTTTGGTCAAAACCCACAAAATGGTGCATGTTCTCACTTACGGCGGCAGTTTTTTTGACATTCGGCCTTTGTTGGGTTAGGAAGATAATTATTGTCATCCTTTTTGTTTGCCTTTGTATTGTAAATCACCAAGGAGTTCACCTGAATAGTCCACCTGAATAAATCCACTTAAATCAAGAAATCCTCCTCAGCGGAAGCCTCTTGTAGCCAGCCTTATCCTTGACATGTGCGGTGGTGGTGGTGACGGTCTCCTGCTCTCATCCCTCTTTACATGAGTCTGATTGGAGGGGGCTACCTGAAGCTATTATTTGGAACAGAAGAAACCATTACGCTCCACTGGGCTGTTGCTACTTCACGTTGCTACTCGGAACACTTTTTTTATGCTCCAGTCTATTGAATTTGCTGGCCCCCCCCCCCCCCTCTCCACACCTCACTCGCAATACCAATGCGGGATCTTGGGCGAGTCTTATCTGGAGGGTGTTTTGTGGAGTTGTGGGTTTATTGGTGTGCTCCTCTCTGCATCCGCCCCATGCGGGTTGTGCTGTGGCTGTTATGCAGTTGTCAGGCAGCTGTCACCGAACCCCCCCGCCAGCCTCCTCACGGCCCGTTGGCCTTTTCGCTCCGATCTCCATCTTCTGTCGCCCCCCATTAACTTTGGATCACTGGCTATATTCACCAAATCTTCACTTGCACATAATAGAATTAGTGCAGCAATACGATTCCATCATGATGGTCAGATGGGTCCTCTTTTTTGTTTTTTTTTCCTTCACCTTCTGCACCGACTTTCGCTCTCAATTGACATTCCGTGTTTTTCTTTTTTTTGGGGTCCGTTCCCCCCTGCTGTCTTTGAGGTGTCAGCTGTAATTACATCTGATGAGAAAGGAAAGCGGCTGTTCACCTGAAGAGAAAACACGACCTTTAGGTGAAAAAGCGTGCTGTTCCTGCCGCGGCTCTGATTAAAATGTGCCGCAGCGTCAGATTAGTTGAGATGCCCTTTAATACACCTGGATTTCGCCACAGTTCTGACTCCACATTCCTTTTTTTTATGTCCTGTGGATTGAGAAAGAGTTGACATGACATTTTACATGAGTAGCTGCCACACATTATGACTGGCAGGTGGAAGAGAGGTACCTCTACACTTGGTGATGTGGACTTTGATTGAAGAGATGAGAGGTGTATATATATATATATATGTACACATATATATATACTGTATATATATATATATATGCCATGTATATATATATATATATATATATATACATGGCATGGCATGGTGTCCTGCCATCTCTCCAATTTAGAGCTTTTGGATATTACATGTTGAGTTTCACAACCACTTGTGTGTGTGTGTGTGTGTGTGTGTTTTAACAGATTCCTCGAAGGCCATGCCTATTTTACTCCTTGTGAACAAATTCCATGAAAATGACATAACCAACTATTCATCATTAGTCTCTTGGTTTCTGCTGATTATCTTACTTCAAATGTAGCCCTTTTTTTATAATTTACAGTTTCTTTGTGGACTATTACATTCAGAGCATTTATGGCTCCGGTGTCATAGTCGGAAACCTCTGCTGACACTGAAACTTTCTGCGTGGTCTTTGGATTTGAATATATATTAGTAGTTGGCACGTTCCGTTACTTCCTGTTTTATTTTGAAACGTCTTGTTGTCTCGTCTTGCTTTATTTCCTTGAATTGCTTTCCTAATTGTTTGCTCCGCCCTAATTCGTCTCACCTGTGTTCAGTTCCCTCCTCACTCCTCAGCCTCTGTTCGCTCCCACTGCTCCCTTCTGTCGGTGTGTCGTGTTCTCCATTGTTGGATTACCTGCTTCGCTTCATGTTCTACATCCGCCTGACATAGTGAGACTGGATTTTGATGGACATGTCATCGCCACACGTCCATATGTCTTCACATTTGGATCCTACAAACAAACAAAGCCCCTAGACAACAAGCCAGTGTAGGAGCAACAGGCTGCCGCTAAAGACGGAAGGATGTTGCTGCAGGTAATGCTTTTTTCTTCATTAGTGTGTATTTGCAGTTGCTCTGTTTGCGGTTTGTCGTGACAGGGAGGAAAAAAAAGCCCAATATGGCTAAATGTGCAAATAATCATGTCGCAAATGAATTGTGTATGAAAACAGCCACATCACACGAGGATGTTTTTTGACATCTTTCTCCTGGTTTTGACTGTAGTGCACTGAGAGGTGCATATTGGCTTTGTTTGGTATTTCTTCAATTCCAGTAAATTACCATTTCACATTTCTGGCTCTGCATTGCTGTGTGTAAACAAACAAACACACCCACACGCAGATGTGCACTTTGAAGACCGTCACATTTTCTGACTTTGGAAAGAACATTTTTGTTTAACGTGACTACATTTTGCAATGAGACCTCATTTTGAAATATATCGGCGTGGGTGTGTGTGTGTGTGTGTGTGTGTGTGTGCGTGTGTGCGTGTGTGCGTGTGTGGGGGCATTAGAGTGATGGTGTTGGTAGCCCAGGGCCCTGGTCTTTAGAAGCTGGTACTCTACTGATGTTACTGTTCCCCATCTTTTTCTCTCTCTCTGTAGCCGCTCTGTGGTGAACATTCATTATTCCAACTCCACACTGTCATCATCTCTAGTCCCATCTGCACACTTTCTCACTCCTTTATTTAAAATGCATCACTGCTCTTTTTAAAAGATGAAACTGTCAATACATTTGACCAGGCCACGCAACGCTCACGGGTGGATGTAGAAATTCCTTCACCAGTCCAATTTGGCAGCACAAAATACAAAATATATATATATATATATAAAAATCCTGACAGGAGTGTTTGATGTGTCGGCTACCTGCCTGGGTGGCAAGCAGAACTGACCGTCACAGCCTCCTTACAGTGTCCAGCCGTGTTTATCTTGTCTGAGTGTTTTCGATGCGACCGAGGGGGGGAAAAAAAGAAAAAAAAAAAAAAGGAGTGCTCGATCAGCGATGGTCTTGTTTATGGTGAGACGCTTTCAGGAGGCGAGAGACAAATGTAGATGCAGGAAAGACTGAATGAAATGACAGCTCCTCTGATGCTCAGATTTGAATCCAGCCAATTTCCATGTGTTTCATTTGAGCAGTTTTTTCATTTATTGCTGTTTCGGTATTTCCGAGATGACCCGCTGTGAGACTTGGGCTCAGTTTTTTATCGATCACATCTCTCGCCCCCCCGCGGCCTGACACCTGGGGTGCAAGGATCAGTGTTCAGGTCTTTTTATTTCCTGATGGCCCTTTGCTCTCTGCTGCAGTTTCCTGTTTAAAAAAAGAAGCTTGTTGATGCTCTTTGCTCTCCACGGGAGAAATTCCCATGCTAGTTCGTTATTTCATTACACTCCAGCGGCACGGCTCTGTGGCGTTTTTGGTCATCCTCATTTGCAGGGCCGCTACATACTGTTTCCCTGCGCTTTTTTTTTTTTTTTGGCATCTAATTAGGACAGGAGGCTGTGTGCCTCGAAACAATGGGATAATGACTGGCACTGTCTGGTGTCGTGTTCTGGTGCTGAGTGCCTCCTGGCCACACACCAGAGCCTTTGCAATAGGAATCAGTCTTTGCACAATTAGGAGTACCAGGATACAAGGGTGGAGTGGTCTGGGGGGTTTACTTGGTGCTTTTATTTTTTAACATATTTGCTTTCTATTTCTAGAAGATATGTGGAGTAAATTAGGTTCAAAGTTAGTTAGAAGTTAAATTAGTTTGTCAAATTATATTTTGTAGTTGTACTTCTGGTTTTGCTATTTGTTTGTTATGTTGTGCATTGGAAAATGTTCTTTTTTTAAACTCTTTTTTTTTTTTATACTCTGGCACTTGTCATCAATGTTAATCAAATTGAAAGCATATGATTGGTTTGCATTTGGTGTAGAAATCCCAGCCATTAAGTCCTTGTGGCATGCTGTTTCTATAAAAAAAAATGATTGACGGCCAAAAACTGCCATCGTGCAGGGAAGAAAATGGCCATAATAAATCTGATGCCACATAATTAGCTACCGTCATCATAGATTTAAAGAGCCATGCTGTGCAATTGATATTTCAGGTGTACAGGTTTGTATTGTGGATCATTAGGGTTAATTGATGTTTAATTATAGTGCAAAAAGTGCAAGACTTTCCTGATGAAAAGTAAATGGAAAATTCCCAGTTAAAATAAAAATAAATAAAGAAGTCCTTGGGTATTGTGGCAGCGCTTTGCACAGTGCCATGGCCAGCCTCTATAAATGATATAGGGAGGTTGGGATTAGGTCCTTGGTCTTTCAGAGAAAATGTGGAGCCCTGCAGATTCCCTTTCAAATAGCTCTTCACCTCTGGGGCAAATCCTTTTTTTTTCCCAGGCTCATAAATCATTTATTTTACAAGAGGATATTTGGGAAATGGGGAAAAATAGCCTATTTGTGGGTTTTATGGGAAATGCAACCACACAGTGAAATAAGTGACCAATTAAAACAGTACAGTTCTTTCTTGGAACAGGAAAATGTTTCGACATGCAAAGTACACTGACGCTCCTCTGTGCAATACAGATGCCTTGACCTTCTTACAGTAAACAGTATTTTTCTGCTAATTGCAGATTATCATTCCACAAGCCCCACTCTTACAAGTTCTAGATGCTTGAGATGTGAACAAGTGGGCTCATTATCCCTTAAACATTTTGATCAGCCCTCAAACATCCACACGTGGCTGATATGCAGCGAGATCAGCGGTGAAATGAATCAGGACTTTATTGGTTTTTTTCTTCATTTTTAATATGCTTAAATAGTTAAAGTGCATTACCTCAGGTCCGCCCCTTTCATCAAAGTTTTTTTTTTTCTTCTGATAAGCTGTAGGCGAGATGTTTTATTAAAATCAGAGCTCATTAAATATGCGATTGACTTTCACTGGCTCTGCGTCGTCCTTTCACAGCCCCATCAGTTGGGCTGCAGTATCCAGCTACTATAGCCGTTTCCAGTCCGTGGGCCAGGTGATGTCTTTGAATGGCCCAATCAGACAAGGGGGATGTGAGTGAAGAATATGGATTTTGAATAACTATAGTGCAAAGAGTAGGGTTGGGTCAATGGCGGATGGTCATTGCAATATTAAACCCATTACTGTGAGAATGTTCATTCCAATCTCCCTCATTCCAGTGTCTGACAGCTTAAAATAAACTTATTAGCTTTCATTTCCAAATTGAAGGTAAAGCCGCAGGTAAAAATAACAAAACTACAGCTGAATGCTTTCTACAGTGCAATGCTGATTGGCTCCAAAAAATCAATCAACTCCACCTCAAACTGTGTTTAGGTTGATCTCGCGTGTTGTGTTGTGGTCACCTTCTGGTCTGGCCCCCGCCGCCATTTCACTTCCTCCATCAGCTCTGCATCCGTTCCATCCTTCCATCATGTCTCCATCTGCTTTTAAATTAAACCTCATTCTTTGAACTGCCAGATAAAACCTTTCCCACCACAATGTCCCCATCCATCACCCTGTTTTTGTAGCTAAGTGTATGCAGTATAATACTAATAATTTATTGTGGTATAAAATGAGATGGAGCATGGCCACTGCCCTTGGCTAACTAGTCTGTGGGTTGTTATTGTTCTTCTGTATAGCCCATGTCACTAACTTATGGACACTAACAACACATAAATAATAGTCTGCATTCATAGTAAAGCTGGGGGACATCACCGGCTCGCGGATGGAGCTTTTTAACCTTGGCGGTGAAACGCCTCCTCTCGGAGCCCATGTCCAAACAAACACCTGGCTGGCGCTGATTCAACATTATAGCAGATGCTGTATATTGAAAACGCAGGCCAAGGTTGCAAATTAGCAACTCCGCCGCGTCTTGCCACATACAGTGTGATCTGAGCAATCAACACAGAGAGTACCGAACGCGCTTGTGTGAGAGCACACACTTTTAAGAAAACGGAAGGGATGTGTCGTAGGAATGTTCTCTGCCCATTCCATGATTCCCTCGCAAATACCATGAAGATATTCATAATTCATTCCTATTACGAAAACTACCAATACCTTATGGTTATTCCCTTGGACTGCATTTCATTAGAGAAGCTAAATTCCGTGTAAAACCCATAAATGATAAAAGGTCACTCTGCTCAGCACAAATGACATTTAAATGTAAATTTCCAATCAGGTAGAATAGTTGTATTTTGTGGAAAAAATGGGGAAAGTGTGACATACAGTAAACAATTCTTTTTTTTCTTTGAATAAATATGTACAATCTCAGCCAATCTCTGTGCTGGAGCTTAATGTTTTGCGTTGCTTTTAGCCCTTTTCCAAAACGGTAGCCAGAAAAAAAGCCAGACTCACTATGAGGCTGGTCCTTATTTTTGAAGTTTTGAAATATCTTGCTCTGAAAATGATGAAAAAACGCTGGGTATAAAAGTTCAGGACAAAATGGTCACATTTAAAGGTAGCTGAAAACACTTGAAATTATAAGCTCAACATGGCGAGTTTGTAAAATGATTCAGCACCATGCTGCCCAAATACTGGACTATGTAAGAAATGTATACTCACAGAGTAAAGATTTTATTTGATAGTTTTAGCACGATTTTGATTAACTTCCAGTATTTCCTGAAAGGTGTTTTTCGGTCCAAAATGAAACCTTTTGGGGGTTCAGAGTATCGAAATTAAAAAATATATATTTTTCCGATTAAATAACGGGCACCCTGCTCACCATTGACCAGACATGTTATATAATAGTTAAGTTTGACTCTTTTTTGGGGGGGGCGCACAGAGAATTCACAGTTCTTTGGGCCTCTGTCTCTGAGGATAGATCCATTTTGGTTTTTTTTAGACCTCCGTCCTCCACAAACGGGGCGGGGGGGTACGGTCACGTCCATGCTACAGATGGTGTTTGATTGTAGATTAGCTCCTTTATTGATATGTAGGTTTACTCCACAGAGAATTCACAGTTCTTTGGGCCTCTGTCTCTGAGGATAGACCCATTTTGGTTTTTTTTAGACCTCCGTCCTCCACAAACGGGGCGGGGGGGTACGGTCACGTCCATGCTACAGATGGTGTTTGATTGTAGATTAGCTCCTTTATTGATATGTAGGTTTACTCTAACAGACAGATGGGGCATCGGCACGTCACCTGATGAACAAACTAAGTCATCAGTGATATTTATCACCGGCTTCAACGTTACGGCTCTTCTGGTGTGTGTGTGCGTGTGTTTTATCATGGCAAAATCCGGTCATGAATGGAGTGTACTGGCAGCTTCCAAGCGATATTAAAGATATTGTCATGATTATACGTTAAAATCATCACGTACTTGGCGTTGAGCGACCTGCTCGTTAAACATTCTGTCGCTGCATCTTAATCGGCCGCGTTTTCGCAGGTTTGTGGTTTGTGATCACACCAACTCGCGTAAAGGCCTTTAATGCAGGTTCATACATGGTTGTGTGGGATTACATTCTTTTAACGACGCCGAGCCTTGTGAGCCAAAGGTTGGATAATCTGGCTTCTGACTGGAAAGGTGCAGGAGCCTTCAATTGGAATGCGCTGCCTTCCGTCATTTTCACCCCCATCCATCTGCATCCCTGGACTTTTGTTGGAGCACCGAAACGTGCACGTTTCCCCTTTCCCGTTGCGCAGAAAATAATACAGTAGTCTCCTGTGGTATCTGAGGAAGGAAAGCCACCTTGCAGCCAAATCAAACAGGATTTGAAATAAGCTGCCGTAAAAGCACATCTGTATGTACTGCAGCGCTGTGAAGATAAAATACATGTTTAACATGTATCTGGGTTCACTTCTGCTATTATTGACTCTAAGATGTTTATTTATTAATCCAAGACGTCGATGAATATCATGTTGAGCCATTATCTGGAAACAGTATCTGTGCTGGGATTATTGATTCCACTGTACATGTCAGCAGTAATGGTCTCTATCTCTCTCTCTCTCTCTCTCTATATATATATATATAAACATAATATATTTAGCTTCAAATAGTGTTGGTGAATAGTTACAAGAAAAATGTCCCTTTGCGATTTTTAAAAAGCAAAAAAAAGTATGCCATAAAAAAAAAAAAAAAAAAATCACAGTCTTTTCACTTTCGTCCCATTCTCCAGCAACGTTTTTGCTCCTGCATCTGTGAGATTCTTAAACTCAACCCGAGAGCAGTCGCTGACTGATTGGACCTGTCAGCCCTCAAAACATTTGATTGGATTTGGCCACCGTGAGGTCTCTGCCGTCCCAAAGTGAGCCAGCCCAGGGCTGTCCACAGAGACGGAGTGTTCAATAAAGTCCCACTCTCAGCGTTCCCTTTCTGCTTCCTCTCTTATCCAGGAGCCAAATCAGATAAGTGCCTCAGCCAAGCAGAGCAGATAGAGCCCTCACGCTATCGCGACTCCATATGTCATGCAGCATCTTCCCATCCCGGGAAGCTGACAGAGCAACAATTAGCCCTCCTGTGCGGGGGGTTAACGATTCTTTTAGTTGTAATGAATGTGTACGATTATCATTTTTTATGTTTCAAGGTTCAACATTTAATAATTATGATACAGCTGAGCGTGGGAGAACATGTGTGGCTACGTCGTCTGAGTTGAGTCGACTTACGCTTGTGCATTTGGTGTTTTTAGTCTCGGAAAAAAAACTCACCTATTTTGGAGATGTGAGAAAAAAATGAGTAAATGATCCATCTGGCAGATAAGGAAAAATGTGCAACACGGTTCTTGTAAACCCAGCCTGAGGTGAAAAGGCCTGTCGGAGGTGGCACAAACTGTGGAATTATTCAACGACAACGCGGCATCAAGCTGAACAAGCTGACAACTGTGTGTCAGAGAGGGGCGCAATCAATCAGGTCAAGAGAGTCCGCACTGTACATAAAGTGGATGTGATGAGAGTATATAAGGGGCGTATGTAAACAGTGAAGGCGTCATGATCTTTAAAAAAAAAAAAGCAAGCCAAGGACATTCCACAATCCGGGCTTCATGTTTAATGAATGTCAGCTGCTCCGGCTTTAATTGCATGTTTATGTACACGGCGCCATCATTTCCATAATATCACGCCCCGCATCACCCAGTGTTTTTCCGATGTATACTTCAGCTTCCTATTTTAATTTTTTAACCCGGCACAAGAGCTTCATTTCCTTTATTTATTTGATTAATTTCCTTAGAGAATCCAGCATAATCCCCCTTTTCATCAGCCATCATGTCTTTTTCCTTGTTCAGCCTTTGAACCAAAACATTAGATCTGGTCAAAGAAAAATGGAAAATGAGTTGAATTAACAGAGATTTGGGGTGTGTATGTCTTTCCTTCAAGGAGAAACACTCACATGAGCCACAATCCGATTTATTGTAAGGTGATAACATTGTTATTGCTAAAATGGAGACTTAGAATTAGTTGGAAAAAGACCAGTTATATGGAAACGTTGCTCACTTTCAACAAAAAAGAAACCAACTTTTTTAATTGATGAAACATGAAAAAATGGCAGAAGAAATCACTTCAAAGCAACATGCCATTGTGTTTTCTACTTGAATCGGAACCGATTGAAAATAGACTCAAGGCCTGTGAACCAATATTTTCTGAATCCTCATGAATATAATGTCGGCCAGTCTGGCACACCCATGCCCGGTGAGTGCTTTGGACAGAACAAGTGGTATAGTGTAAAGTGTTACCTTTATATGTATATTTTTATTTATTTTTTTTTAAATGCATGAAAACAATGCAGCCACACAAGCTATTTTTGTATTTGTCTATCATTTCTGTTTCTCAGGGATGTTTCTCGGAGACGGAGCGCCATGTTACTTGTCAAGTTTTCAATTACCATCTAATTCACAGCGGCACTTCCTGCTCACATGTCTTTGTGGCGCGTTGTTATGAGGAATGCATTATTCAGTACAGCGGCTCTCAGTTAGATCCAAGACTAAATTTACTCTGTCCAGATTTGTTTATTCAAATGCGACAGTTGTGATGGAGCCGTCCCAACACTCTGAAGGTCTGAGTAAATTATGAGCTTCAAAGAGACCGCGAGGCTCCGCGTGGCGTAGACTGTTGTCAGAACAGATGAGTCCCCGAGATCAAATTCACCTTTATCTTTCATTACGAGGAACGGCGACAGAAGGATGCTGTTTTTCCCTGAAATTAATTTATTCGTAACATCCTAGTTAGACACTAATCACCAGGCAGCTGATGACAAACCCATTCTGGGAGAAGATTGTCTTTTTTCAGTTGCCAGCTTCGGAAACTTTTATGGGAAGTTTTTGTGACGTTTGTCATTGAGTGTGGAAGTGATGGAAGTTTTTTTTAATTGGCAGTTTTTTTTTTATTTTATTTTGCCTGATTTAGCATTTTAACATGTGGTGGCAAGGAATTACCAAAGGCCTGCGTGTACAATTCAAATCTTTCTTTTTTTTTCCTGGCTCTACACGATGCTGCACTACGAGCGTGCAGAGTTATGTCCGGCTCCAATAGGATCAGGACACTTTTATCTGGAGTTTCTATCAGTTGATTAAAAAATGCATCGTTTCTGGTGGAAACGTGGCGGGTCGGGTTCGGTCACCTGAGGTCGCAGAGGTCAGGCCAAGGTGAGATCCAATCAGGGCTCAACACTGTCCCGGCACCGATGGGGTCCCCGTGTAATTACACTCTCCGTGGACCCACTGGTGAATTTACAGATAAGCCGTGGACATTGTCAAGGGGAGTCTAAGGGAAACGGTGTCCGCTCAAACATATTGTTTCACATTTCTCCTGTTAATTGAATTTGTCAGGAATCGCTCGAGCTTTGCGTCGTAGGCCCAAAGTTTCAAGGTGACTCAGGAATGCAGGTTGCCATGTATGCAGCGCCAGTTTTTTTTTTTTCACTTCACACTTCTCATTTCTGCCATTTCATGGTTCCACCCTAACACGCGCTCTCTCGGAAACAGATACTCATGGCACTCACGGTTTACGCCCCAGGTGAAATCTGGATTTGGCCCTGGAGTCTAATTTAAATTGGCTGCAGATTTACTTGCAATGTTTTATTTATTTTCTCGTATCTGAATGTAGCAGAGAAGACTAATGAATTTTGGAGGGAATGATAGGTGAGAAATGATTGATAAATATAAATGTGGAGGAAAAGTACCGTAATTGTATGACGTCGTGCTTCGTTCCCAGCTTCTGAGTTGCCTTTGAATGCCTTCATTGCGGAGTAAGGTTAAAGTTGAACCCTGCAGCGTGATCACCCACTCTCATCATGATGAAATCAAAGCTGAAAATAATCTCCGCGGTGCCTTGACACGCACTTGGAGCATCGATTAGCTGAGCGCGTAGGCGCTGATCTGATTTTCCTGTTGCATGTGAAACCAAATTACCCATATGGCCGCGCTCAGCTACATTTCCATCCCGCTCCCTGCACACTGTGAGATCCTGGCCGCGCCCCAGGTCACAGCTCTCTCTCCTGCATCTGGAGGGCCCAGGTTCGGCAGAATAAGTCTGTGCCCCCCTCGTGTTGAGGTGTGTCTGATTGGCGGATTTAGTTTTACCCCCCCCCCCCCTCCATGTCCGGGACATCTCATTGAATTAGCTCCGTGTGGGCCCGGCAGCTGTTCCTCGAGGACGCAGCGGGCCGCTGTCTCTAATTGAAGCGTAATGGGCCCGACAGCAGGGGGAGGTCAGACAGGGTGCTCCGCTGATGCACAACCCCTGTCACAACCCACACACAACACACCCGGCAACTTCTCACCAACCTGTACTCAGTCAGAACCGTATCACGACAAAAATCTTGATGGATTTGATATCCAGCCACGCACATCACACTAAATATTGATCAGGTTTCGGATGGGACTTACTTGGAATATTAGATTTTTTTTGTGTGTGGGGAAAAAAAACCCTGTACAGCAATTGGTGGAAGGAAGAGTTCGGACAGCCGGCGCGTCACAACACTTACTTCCCAAGAAAGAGTCTTTTAAAATTCTGGGTGGCACTGTGAAGCAGCAGGTGTGAAAGATTTATGTGGCGGCGCCCTGGTCAGAGTCAAACTGCAGATAAAATGTTGTGTGTTTATCAAGTATATATGTTGTAAATATATGTTGCGGTCTTCTCTCAGTCAGAGGCGGAACAGCCAGATTCCCATTTGCTGGAGAAACATGTCCCAGATCCCAGATACCGCAGAAGTGTCTCATCAGGTCCCTCCACCGACCTTTTGTCTCTTCATAATTGTTATTATTATGATTATTATTATGATTATTATTATGATTATGATTATGATTATGATTATTATTATTATTATTATTATTATTATTATTATTATTATTATTATAAATATCAAAAACCTAAACGCACTGCATCGAAATATTATCATTTGAGAAACGTCAATAACATTCAAGCACTATATATTGCAATATGTAAATGACAATAACCACGTACTGCATACTGTACTCAAGACTACTGCTAACATCAAACACATACCGCATACTGTATCTACATCGATAATTCATCCATCACTCATTGTATATATTCTTTGTAACTTCATTACTCCAGACACTTAGACTGTTATCGCACACTTAAGGCCACTGAACACTTAAATACTGAGTTCATATCACTTTAATTGATGTCTCGTGTGTTATGTCTGATGTGTTTATTCACACCAAGTTAAATTCCTGTGTATCTGTACATTTGGCCAATAAAGCGATTCTGATTCTGATGCACTTTCATTTCCACAATGTCAAACCTTTTGATTTATATATAATTCTATTTATAGTCTTGGAACAAACCTATTTAGATGTGCTTTGCTATAAAGCAGCTATGCATCCTGTAAGTGGTTTGGGGATGTGATGTCATCCTAATGGACAGCAGCAGTTTTCTGCAGAAGTGGACTCTGGGCTGTCCCTTTAAATATGGGACGGATCGTATTTTAAGATGATGTGGCTCAGTGACGCTGGGTTTGCCTTAGGTAAAGGTTAAGCTCTCTTACCAATACATAATCAATTATTAAAAATCCTCGCCTGAGGTAATAAAAGCAGCGAGAAGATGATTTGGATTTCCATCCCGACAACATGACAATGACTTCTGCTAAATCAATACCGGGTGAAATGAATATTTAAAGGTCAGGTTTAAAGTAGCGTTCAAATATAAATCCAATTGCATTTGACTTCAGATCTTCTTTTCTTCCAGCGTGTGTATGAAAATCTGGCCGCCTCCGAGTGCCAGGTCTCACGCTCTGACTCGGCTGTGTTTTGGATTATCAGGTTAAGAAAGAAAAGCTGACTTTGTGGGTCTCATTTGCCTTGCACGAGTCTCGACAACAAAACACAAAGAGAGTGAGGAAAAGGGGGACCAGTCTTGTTTGGACCCGATTTGTTAAAGCCTTTTCTAAATCCTAATCGGTGGCAGCCCCTAAAAAAAAAAGAAAAACAAGAGAGAAAGCACAAATATTAAGGGCTGAAATACTCACTTTGCAAAAGAGCCTAACAATGTATCAAGGGCAAGATAAAGTGACCATTTAGCTTTAAGGAACATGTGGGCCATTTATCCGGATAATGCCTGCTTTGAAATGTGTTTTTGGATGTGAGCACAGCCGCTGCCAGCCCGGCTCCAGGACATTACCGACAGCATTTTTGAATTTTCATTGACTGTGATGCTCGTGCTTTCGCTCTTGTATTTTCTGTACCAATTTAAAATGAAATAAATAAATAAATAAATCATTTCTAGCCCCGAACAGGTTTCAGGCCTGAAAATGCTGCATATACAGAGAAACATAGTGCTTTTATGTTTATTACAGCTAATAAATGTCCCCATTGAAGCTTTGGCTGTGACAATGCTGAACCCATTTCTTTTATTTCTAGAGTTAACATACATTCCTTGCATGAAATAATATATAAATCTAAAAAAAAAAAAAGGATACTTATAATGGTACATAGTCAACATAAAAAAAAAAGGCAAAGTAAAGCTGATCATCAGCGCTGTACCATCTTACTGCATTCCAATCTATGGGCTCAAGGATCATGACCCTAGTTGTTATTGATTTTGATAATGGACACAGTGGGAAGAAAACGACTCGGGTTCACTCTATGATACAATTATCATCCCAGTGACCCCAGCGGGATCACAACTCTGGGGCTTTTTATGACCGCAGCGTATTGAGGATGCAGTTTCTTTTCTTCCTTTCAGCACCCACAATGCACATGGTCCCTCGTGTACCGTAGAACTCTCTCAGCCAGTCACCCAGTTAATATAGTGCACATCACTTGAACATGTAAGGGCAAAAAATAGCCACCCTGTTTCGAACACAACAGGAAATGCTGACTGCTGCCTGTCAAATCTTTGCACGTCGTCAAGCTGTGGGATGTAGAGCTAAAACCATTTTGCAACATTTCTCCATCACTATGACATTGGAATTTTTTTTTATTTGAATATTTTACATAACACTAAGTTGTATGCATCCTCCGCTTGAAATGCTCTTTGTCACCAGAATTTTTTGTTTTTTATTTTTTTAACACGGGAGCCTCATTATGACAATATTATCTGTTTCTGGGACATGGGTTAACCTTCAAAACATAACACGTGAAATGAAATCATGAATGTAAATTGATTTGATCGTAAAATGCGTATTAGTCTTCAAACAGGCCTAAACTGGTTCTGTAACAAACTCTCTGCACGGTCTCTGCAGGAAAGTGTGCGTAGAAAATCCTGTTATTGGAAAAATGCAGTTCAGGCTCACATGACACGGCATTCATAGAGTGGAGGCTGAATATACAATAGATTGACAAAACAAAGAGCCATAATTCATCACTGCGTATTGTTTGGGGTCCTAATTCGACTAAACGAAAGATACGAAAATGGGAAGCTATTGATAGAAATGTGAAGTGTTCCATTAGCATGTGCATGCAAAGGTCATTACATGTTTCCGCTCCTCCGACAAGTTGTTCACACAATATGTGGTAGTGAACTTGTGTGTGTGTGTGTGTTTTCAGCATGAAAGATAAGCCGCTGTTTGGAGTATAAATAACCGCATGATTTGTTTCCTTTCGGTAACGACCGCTCGGACCCACTTTGGTTTGGAAGCTTTTTGTTTTTGTATGACCGGCAGCTACCACAAAAAAAAAATAAAAAATCCCTGCAGGGTCCAGAGGAGTCGATAGAGCGGTGCTGAATAGCACTGTGTTCCAGTTTCTAAGTGGAAATTGGCGTTTAAAGTGCAGCGGCTTTAACAATCAAACTCTATGTATACAGATATCGAGGCCACACACGAAAGGAGGTATGTAGTAAGTGGCAACAGCACAATCTTACAGTTAAATCACCATCCACTCCCGGGATTAGGCCAAAGTGTGACTGCGGTGACTGATTTACACTACATGTGGCCATATATCACAAGCGCCACCCACGCCCGTCATCGTCATGTGGCCATCATTCACAGACTAATCTTCAGTAATGATTCTGAAGCCTGCGAGTGGTGGAGGGCTGGTTGTTGTTTTTTTCTCGCCCCTACATGCTCACAGTAAAAAGCCTAATTGCAGCTGCCAAAACAGAGTGTGTGTGTGTGTGTGTGTTTGTGTGTGTACTCGATACCAGAGAAGGCACTTGCTCCCTGTGAGGCTCCACTCCACAATAACGTCCGCAGAGTGAGTGACGAATGGCATTCCATCACCTCCATTTCCTGCTCACAGGTCCCTGTCAGGTCTGGGTCAGACATTATGTGTAAATATATACCGTATGTAGATATATTTATATTTGTAATAGAGTTTTTTTTTCCCTGAGCTTCTGACAGATATTGTTCAGCACCTCACCTCATTTGTCTGGGCCACCCCAGGTCCTCCCTCTCCTTCTTCTTCTGAGCCTGTGCATATAAACCGGATAAATTGGCCCTTTAGCAGAGTTTTATGCCGCGTATAAAACAATTAGGAAACTAGCGAGGAGGAGGAGGAGGAGGAGGAGGAGGAAGTGTAACGGCCGCCCGGAGACCACTGCGTTTCCGCCGTATCAGGGCTCGCAAAGTGAACCCGGATCAATAGAAGGTTAGAGTTTAATCCGCGGAACGCCCATCAATCAATACAGGAAGTGGCCCGTTCGAGTGGGACCATAATTCCTGGGCGCTGTCTCTCTCTCCATGGCCGCACTCTGATAATCCAGATGGCAACACACAAACACAGACACACACACACACACACAGCTTCTCTCTGTTGTCCATCACTCCGCACAAGGCCCGGTGTGGTCTTCCGGCAAAGAGCGCCGAGTCGTTTCTCTACATACCTCGAATGTTGAACTTTGAGCTCCGATTGTGCTGCAGTTACTCTACTCTAGGTTAATCACACAGCAATTTGTTGCATTGTTTTAAAATATGTCGATAGCGCAGTAGGAAATAGCCGTGAGTGTCTGGGTGATTAGCACCTCAGACAGTGTTGATGAGTTTTTGGAAAGGTCAGGGAACACGGTGAACATACTGTTCTGACATTTAGAACTGTGAGAGGGGGAAAAATATGCATAATAATGTTTTTGATTACCAAAAAAAAATCAGCCTTAAAGGCAGATTGTGTGTTTCCCTTGTTGATTGTCGGTGCACTGGCTTATGGTGATTGACTCACTACGGTTTTGTTGACATCATTTTTCCACTTTGAAATTGTAGCAATGTCTCGAACGCACCTTGATCTAAAAATATGCAGGTCTGTTTTTAAACTACTCAATTGTAAACATTTATTATGCACGACTGGCCTTGAACCGGCACAGGGGAACCGGGTCATCCAGAACATCCAACCTCTTATTGGCAGGTGGCGGCCCACATTGGACAGGGTCTGGATCAGCGTGTTGTAATTTGATGTTTCTGTGGAAAAACTTTTTTTATTTTTTTTTACAAGGGGAATGACTTTGTCTTTTTTTTTTTTTTTTTTTTTCTCAGCTACAAACCATTTTCAACCATTTTTGTCGCACACGACCCAACCTCTTGTTCTCTAACGTGCCGGAACCTTTTGGCCTGGTCCACCACTTTTGCTAAGCAGGTAGCAACTCTCCCTCTCACACACACACACACACACACACACACACACACACACTCACACACACACACACACACACACACCTACACACACACAGAGGCGGATAAATGCACACAGCTCTCGGTACATTAACTCTTATTTTCCACGGGGACACTTGTGGTTTCGGGACTCCAGGTGCCTGCGGAACAGCTGACCGGTGTTGTCAGCAGCCAGGCCTCCTCAAAATGAATCTTGATGCCGTCACGCCGTCCTACTTCGTTTCCACTCTTTGGGTGACCGCCCCCCCTCCACCCGCCCCCGCCCCGGGCTCCTTCCGCAGCCAGACACGCTCACCTGCCCACCCAGAGTCCCAGGAGAGGCTCTTATCAGGTGCCACAGGGAGACAGAGTGACCAGGATTACAGCCAGCGCTGCGTTAATTATAATGCTGCTTCTTTTTTTTTATATAATGAAGGGGAGGTTGGGGCTGGGAGGCCAGGTGGAACAGCCACACAAAAACAAATCCGATTAGCCAGAAACGGTTTGTTCCTCTTTCAGGCCTCTCCACCGCTCTCCTTCTGTCCTTTTGTGGAATAATTTCCTAGCTTTGCTGCAGAAGGCAGAGACATTTGTTTCTGGTATCTCTTTCTGTTTCAAATCCTTTTTCTTTTTGCAGATCCTGCTGCTGCAGCTTCTCAGGGGGGGAATGTAATCATTTTACTTTGATAGACGACGGAACACCTAAAACATAACCAATTAAAGCTAACAGGGCATATGTCCTCTCACCTAAATCAGGTTCATCAGTTTAGACTTTTTTTTTTTTATTTTATTTATTTTTTTTAACCTCCGAGTTTCTGAACATGTTGACTCTACGAATGGAAAGAGGCTCATCATTTTTGCAGCTTTTGTTCCGTGCTAATTTGGCATTCTCTGATATCCCATTTTCATGTCTTCAATAACTTATGAATAGTGTTAAAAAAAAAATTGGGCTGAGAATAATCTGGCCAACAACACAATGCTCTGTATCTTTGTTCTCAGCAACGCATCAATTAACGTCGTTTCCCCACAGGAGACTAATGATTCCCTTTGAACAGGAAACTGTGTGAGTTAGTAAATGGTGCATATCTCGCTATGAAATTAGAAAACCTTTTATTGTTCCTGAATCAGCCTTAATGCATGGAGATATGCACCGTTATACATCAGGGTCTCTTTCTCCTCCCTGACTGACTCTGGCTTGTTTTCATAAGCATGTGAGCTAAGCTGCGAACGATCACCCGCTGCAGTGATTTTGTATTCCTACATCAGACATGCTGCTCACACCTCCTGCCTGTACGTTACCCACAAGCCTCAGCTTTGCTCATGGTTGGATGTTCCTTTTCCCGTCAGATGTGAACCACTCGGCGCGAGACACCGTCATTGCGATGACTCGGGACTTTTGCGGATTGTGACTGAAATTAAAAAATACACTTAAGTGCAACTGAAGTGAAGATTTCCTCTCTGTAATGCTATTTGATGTAACTAATTTGATTAAGGAGATTCTCTGCAGCGCGTCCATATTTAAACATCCCGATGCCTCCTTTTTTTTTTTTTTTTTTTTTTTTCTTTTTTGCCTTTTTCAAATTTATCCTGTCTGATCACATTTGCTTTGTAATGAATCACTGTAATTCAGCAATCTTCTAAAGAACCGTGTGCTTCCAGGCCTGCTAATTCAATAGCAGGAATGCACAGACACACACCTACACAGAAACACGCAAGCACACACACACACACACACACGATCACACGCACACCAAGAAAAAATGGAAAAAGTCACAATATAGAGATTAAAAAGACATGCAGCCAATTCCCAGATCTGCGAGAAGAAAAGATGGAGAGGAGGAGGCGGATGGAATCATTTCACTTTTCTGTTGGCTGCCGAGGCCGGCTGGGGGGGCGCGGCCGCCTTGAATTTCTCTCCCGCCATTATGGCCGCTCTGACCCCCGTCGGCTTGCTAAACTATGCATGCCACCGCACCTACCACTCTTGGAGCTGTAGTATGTTGGGACAGCACAGCGATAAACATGCAGCTGATTGAGTTCACCACCCCGGCTGCAGAAACAGACTTTCTTTTCTGTGTGAGATACAGACACGCACAACATCCATAACCCCCCCCCCCCCCCCCCCCCCCCCCCCCCCCCCCCCCCCCCCCCCCCCCCCCCCCCCCGGC
>JAFBJU010001743.1:348781-360539 GCA_016785305.1 Colistium nudipinnis
AAGCGTGTGCTTCCAGGCCTGCTAATTCAATAGCAGGAATGCACAGACACACACCCACACAGAAACACGCAAGCACACACACACACACACACACGATCACACGCACACCAAGAAAAAATGGAAAAAGTCACAATATAGAGATTAAAAAGACGTGCAGCCAATTCCCAGATCTGAGAGAAGAAAAGATGGAGAGGAGGAGGCGGATGGAATCATTTCACTTTTCTGTTGGTTGCTGAGGCCGGCTGGGGGGGCGCGGCCGCCTTGAATTTCTCTCCCGCCATTATGGCCGCTCTGACCCCCGTCGGCTTGCTAAACTATGCATGCCACCGCACCTACCACTCTTGGAGCTGTAGTATGTTGGGACAGCACAGCGATAAACATGCAGCTGATTGAGTTCACCACCCCGGCTGCAGGAACAGACTTTCTTTTCTGTGTGAGATACAGACACGCACAACATCCATAAACCCCCACCCCGGTCCCGTCTGCCAACGCCATCTCCACTTTTCCGGGGATTGCACATTGCGAAAAATGTATGGCCTGTTTTACTGATGAGCCCAGTTTGATGTTTGTCTTCCTCTAGGAGGAAACTGTTGTACTGTGATAGGGAGGAAAAAAACCTATTCCGGAAAAGGCCCGATAGAGTTGTATCATAACATCCAAAAACTTCAGTTGAACATTCTCACAAGTTTATCTTTTATTATTATTATGAATGATATTTAAGTGTCCTTCACTGGTATTTACAAAACATCTAGGTCTTGATTTCTCAGGCAGAAGCATGTGAAGCATATTCATTTTCTCTTCCTCAAAAATTTTGTTGGGGTTTTGCAGCAGATGGTATCCTGTTCATTGAATTATCACCACCTTCTGCTCTCACTCCTCCACTTCCTCGCTGTCCTTCATTTTCTCTTTGCTGTTTATACTGTGTCAGAAATAACACAGGTTCCCATATAAGGAACTATTCGTCCATCTATTAATAGGCCATGTCGCTAGTATGATTGATTAATTCAGCGTCTGCATGAGTTATTCTGCGATTTTTTTAATTATAATTTTTTTTACTGGTAGAATTAACTAAAATGCAAAAATGCAGTGATTCATCAGTAAGAGGTACCACACACACTTTGCCTGTAACCTAAATGAGTACATTTCAGCCTGAATGAAGATAAAATGGATAGTTTGCGCCTACCTGAAGCCGCGTCCTGGAAATTGATTTTTGCTCCATCTGCCAGGAGTCCATTTTTTCGCCTCCCACGTAGTTTGCCAGCTGCGGGAGATGAGAGGGGTGCAGCTCCGAAGAAGAGCTCATTTAAGCCACTGTGGAATGGCAGGGCGATGGACTTAAAAGCCCTGGTGGCTGGCCGGGAAAGTGTGTGTGTGGGGGGGACACAAAGGCAGGAGGTGATAATAGACCGCATGTTTTTTTGTCTGGAAAGGCTCTGGGTACAGGCTCGGCTGCAGGGCTGACAGGTAATCACTGAACGTCACGAGGGAGCAAAACCTCAAGCTGCAAACTTTTGGACTGCACCCGGGCCTGTGGCCTGGCAGTCACAATATGTGACACAGGCACTGACAAACACATCGGTGTAGGCCGTACACATTCATGTAAACTTCCCACACCACAAACAAGGCTGTATGAGTATGACGCACAAGGGATGACTCGTCGTAATTGGGGAAAATGTCATACCTAATATTCTTTTTTCATATTTTCAGAATCTCTAAGATTAATAGTATAAGGAATACCACAGAACCGAGGAATGGATTATCAATCACAGCAGAGTCATATGTCTGGACCATTGTGTGCAGGCGTCCACATTCATCCATTCACGTCAGCGCTCCCGAAGCGTGTGCGCACCTGTGCGACGCGGGAATGCAAAAGACATGCCGAGAATGTTTCTTTGTGGCATTTGCATTTTTTTTTTTTATGGCTTCCTCTCGTGGTCATTGCAGATTGGGATTAGATGCCCTCAAGAGTCTGTTTTTATTCTGTAACACTGTCAGACGTTTGTATCACTCTTGTTTTTTTTTCTCTCTCTCCTCCTCAGACTGTGTATCCCAGGCCCCACTCCTGTGCTGACCCCACTCGGAACATCTCGCGGCGTGTACTCGACAGAGACGGCGGCGGGGAGGTGAAAAACCAGTCTGTGCTGCCGGAGGTGTGACACGACCCCGGCCCTCCACACTTTGATTCACACAGGATTACGCCGCTGCACGATGCTTGGGGCACAGGACCTGGCACCACTGATTCACTGTCAGACTTAAAGTCTTCCGAGGCCTCCTCTGCCCTGCACCTGTCTTGTGTGTGTGGGTGTGTGTGTGTCGGAGGGGGGCGGAAAAAAAAGAAGAAAAAAAAAAAAGAAACAAGCGAAAAAGCATCTGCCACTGCACCAAGCCCATCACCCAAAGGGATGACTGGCAGGCATCTTGCTCAGGTACGGTGTATATCGCAGAATCCCACAGTGGGGAGGAGGGTGTATTAAAGTGCGCTCACAGTTTGGGTTGCAGTTGTTTATGGAGTTGCAGAAAACAAACTACATAGTAGACTATGGGAAGAGGGATGGCTCCAGTAATACCGGTTCTTTGATTGGCTGCCATTTGACCTGCTGATCTGTGCCCAGATGTTTGCCCCCGAAATGATGCATTTATAATGAAATGTAATTAAATGAAAGAGGCTGAACCTTAAGGAAATGATAAATGGCCTAAATTGTATGTTTCAGAGCCGTCACCATCGGGAGAGTTGTATTTGTTACAGCTCCAAATAGAAGAACGCCCATCTGGTCGAAATCATTCAGGAGTAAAATGAAGATGGGCAGGAATGCTCTCCAGTGTGCGTATAAAATGATATGTGTAGTGACAGCCGAATGCAGCTGCGCACACGAGCTTGCGATCAAAGAAAAGCAACAGAAAAGAAAAGAGGTTATCATTATTATTATTCTCTCTGCGCTGTCACAACCACAAAAAATCCGTTTTCTGGGTGTTTCATTACATTGCCAAAACCCCATCACAAACGATGACACGCAAGCGTCGCAATGTGGAGAAAAACACGCCGCAGCTGCAGTAACCCGAATCTACCGGAGGCTGGGCGCGGGGATACGAGGGCAGGAATTAAATCAGAGGATGTGGAGGAGAGACTTAGCTGAGAGAAAATCCAGGGAATCGCGATTTTGGGTCAAAATTAGGCCTTTTGTTTCCACACCAGACAAAACTGGCAGTTTGGCTTATTTGAGGAGAGGACGGGGCATTGCGGGAAAATGCCAGATTGGCGTTTGACTTTCTATTTTCATCCCAATTATTGCGACCGCCTTTGAAAGATGTGGCTCCGCTGCTTTTCTGGTGGTGGCTGCAGGGACCTTTTGTGTCCCGTGGTCCTCGGCCGTCTGATGCAGAGAGGCATGTTTGCGTTCCATCAGATCACACAGTCTCTAATCGGAGCCGTGCCGCTGTTGGCCAGCTTTTTCTCCGTGGCCACTCGGAGCCTGGCATGGTTCCTTTGACCCAGATATTTAGCAGCTTAAGCGCTTTCCGTTTTTTTTTTTTTTTTTTTTTCTTCCAAGGTTTCCAGGATAGTCTGTGTATCTCCTCTACAGGAAGCCACAGCCTGGTGGAGCCATATGTGCAGGCTTTTTGAATGCTATATTCACTAACCCCTTCAAATTGATTGGCCCAAAAAAAGAAAGATGCATTTAATCATAAATTGGGGAAAAAAAACAAACACCTGTGCCAACATAACAAACACATGGAAAAGAACATGCTGCAGGGTCATGTTTTCCTTTATTGCTTGTTTCTGCTCCAGACCGTTTCCCAATCAGTTGTGACACGTCCTATCAGCCCGCGCAGAGTGCTGCTCGCCCCATGAATAGTCAAATTACAGTGGCTGGAGGGAGGATGTAATCTGGGTGCAGTCAGGTATGGCTTCCAGAGCCGTGCAACCCGAGAGGGTGGCCGCTAATCAGCAGCCAGAGGTGTCTAATTGGCATTTGGCTGCGGAGGAGCCAGGCGAGGCTGCTCATTCATCCAAAACCAAAATACAGTTTCTGGCCGAAAGAAAATGGGAGGTAGCTTTTGTTGTTCCACATCTCTACATTTCCGTGTATTAAATGTTAGTGAGGATCTAGAAAAAAAAACAAAAACAAAAAAACAATTGGAATTGGAAACGCCAAACCCTTAAATTTGTGTTTGGACTGAGATTAAAAAGCTGCTCTCACCAAAACGCGTTTAAAATAAAGTATAGCACATCAAAGCCAGAGGAAACATTTGGAGACTCCATCAGAAGCTGGGCATCTGGCAGCACATCTCTGGGCGCCGCACCATCTCCGCCCCTGCAATTCCGTCTAATCGAACCAAATTTCGCCTCCGCCAAAATGCAGCTAAAGTCGCAATGTCAAAATTAAATTTCCTGGAATTGAATCGGGGCAATGCTAATTCAGCACCCACCATGTGTAAATAATCTGGCATCTCTCAAATGCCCGCTCAGTGGTTAATCTACCATCAGATATGAGGTTTATTTACCGACAGAGAATGTGGCAGTGGCCTGCATCATTAAAATCAAAACATAATTAAAAAAATTGTTTTTCACCGTCGTAATAATGCGGATGCGTGACGTTTGCGGTGGGTTAAATAAAGTCTTGCTTTTTGGTGCAAACCATGAATTGAACCCTTCAAACTAGTTCAATTACATTTTAAAAACGAATATCCCAACCTGTGGATATCCATCAGATCCCTTTTGCATAAATTGTTCAATCTTTTCCACTCCCTGACTCGCTTTTATTTTCTCCTTTTATTTCATTTTATGCCAAATTAAGTGTTACAGTCACACGTTCAAAGTAGCTGTGAACCAAAGTGTGTGTTTTTTTTTAGTTCCACCATGGCCGAATGACAAACTGCAGGGAGTGCTCCGTGGGATGATGAGCCCATAACCACAAAATTGCACAATTCCTGAAGTGGCACAGCACAGCAGCGTTCGTTTGTCGAAAATAAATCACAGCCCTCCTGAACGCCCAAACATCAGCATCAGGTGTTTCAAACCCAATTCCATATTCATTAATTTTGCTGTTGGTGCAACACAATTAGAGGCCCGCCGAATCCAGGACTAATCCCCAACACTCCCAGGCCATGAATCACTGCAGGAGGAGTTATGAATAAATGAGCTGCAATAAAAAGGTACTAATACCCCGTATTACTCCCTGCTTAAAGTCTTCCTTCCCGTCGATACATGTGTCCGCATTTACCTCGGGAGGCTGAGAGGCTCAGGCCTCCCTAATTCATTATTTCTGGTCTATGTGGGAGAAGGAGCAGGCACTCGTATACGGGATTAAAGAAAAAGGAAAAAAAAATAAAATAAAAACGACACTGTTCAGGTGCCACAAAGTGTGGTGCACTGAATGTCGCGTTTCTGGGCCTCACCGGGGTCCACTTCCTGTGTCTGCTCCCGCCCCCTTGCGTCTGACCCTGTCTGTGTGTGAGTGACTGATGAATTAAACGTGTGTGTGTGTGTGTGTGTGTCCCACAGGAGTAAGAGAGGAAGCAATGGGCTGGACTATGATTCTAAAAGATGACGTCGGGGTCATTGCCTGGACATGGCGAGCTGGCAACCACCTGGCCTTCTTCCTCCTCCTGTCGCTCTTCTCCACTCCGGCCCGCTCAGACATCGTGTTTCCTGAGGACCATCACTTCTCATGGAGAGCAGGTAAGAATGCTGAAATACTCTACTGCACCCAAAAAGTCAAGTTTCACGTTGAGTTTTACCGCTGGTATAGTCAATTGGATTTCGATTTCGAAGCGCAAGGAACCTTCTGATTTTTTATATATTTTTTTTACATAGAAAATTAAGCATTTTACATCCATATCATGATCACGTCATGAGCAGAGCAAGTTGTTTCCTCCATGGTTGAGTATTCAGTTGTTTGGGCAGCAAGGAACCAATGACGGCATCAGAACATGGATTGAAAAAGTGGAATGTTGTAGCGGGTGATGGATAAGTTTCCAATGTGATATACTGATTCGGAGGCAGCACTCGTACAATTCACACACAGTATTGGGTTGCGTGCGGTAGCCACAGAGGTTTGTGCGTGTTTGATGAGCAGCTGAGGGGTACGGGTGGAGATGTGGGCATATATACACAGATCATGGATTGGTGGAAAAAAACGCCCCTAAACATATAATCTTGATCTCAATCTTGAGGCACGGAGATGAGTTTTAGGTTTAAACGGTGCACTGTCAGGAACTTTAAGATTTAAGGTCACCTGGGCACACTGCTGTGTTCTGGGTTCGACTCCCGGTGGAAGTGTGGACCATGGATGGATGGACACGTGCATTTGCTGCCTTACTCGCACACATTTCTTTTAGTTTACATTCCGTAAAAAAGCTTTCTGACACGTATTGGCGGGCTTTCAGCCATAGAGGTAGAGATAAATTAATAATAATAATAATAATAATAATAATAATACTAATAATAATAATAATAATAATAATAATAATAATAATAATAATAATAATAATAATAATAATAATAATAATAATAATAATAATAATAATAATAATAATAATAATAATAATTCAATATTGTTTGAGATAATAATAAGAATAATAAGAATAATAATAAGAATAATAATAAGAATAACAACAATAATAATGCCTCTTTTCTGACAGCCTGTCCATCCTCAGCCCCGTGGTGACAGGCAGGGTTTTTTTCCATAATGATGTGGACGCCGTGGTAATGTGAAACAGTAATGACACATTGTTGCACAGTAAATAATGGTGCCATGCTTTGCCCGCTGTGGATTTATGTTCCCGCTTACCATCGGCTGGAATGATTCTGATGAACGGCGTGCTGCACACTGTACTAACAACCCCCTATGTGAACACAAAGTCTAAATGTACACTGCGGTATTTTTACAAGTGTGTGTTGTTGTTGTTTCTGACACATTATGCGCTTTTATATTGGCTACTTGTGGTATTGCTTTTATACAAACTTCAATCGGTGGATCACCTGTGGAAAGCCGTGTTGAAAGATGATGTTTCAGTGTCCAGTGAATTTTGAGGTAATCTCGCCATTCATCCATCAGTCGCTTCACAAATTCGATTTGAAAATGCATTTTCCAAGGCAGCGTGAGGAGGGGAAAAAGCTCAGGCCTGCCCACACAAAGAGCCTCCGCGATTAGCACTTTCATTTCTCACTCTGCGGTCGGGTAATGACACAGCCCCAGTGATAAATAGATTGATTAATTTCACTTGAAAGAACGTATGTTCAAATGGGGGGGATGAGGCCGGGACGCCGGTGTGTGTGTGAGTGTGAGGATTGGGCACGCTGGCAGGGCGGAGGATGCTGCCCGCGTTGTTGCTTTTAGTGGGAAATGAGAAACACACACACAAAAAAAAAAGCAAGGAGCTTAAAAGCGCCTCACGTGTGAAGCCCTCCTCCTGTTTGAATAAATGAGCGACTGCAGCAGTCGGTACGGTTCGCAAAAGAGGAGGAGTAGTGTTACCAGGACTTTGGATGGGTCTAAATGAGCAAACCGTCCCCTGCAGCAGCTTTATGTCACCAGTCTGAGTATCACGTTGGCAAATATCGATTTAAACGTCGCTGAGTTGAATCACTACGGACGCGGTGGGCTTGAATACTTCATCGGGCCGACATGCTCCCCTTTCAATTTTGGACTTGTCAATGAAGAGGGGGAAGATGTGCTGTAAATTATGCACAGCCTTCCCTTTGTGCGTCTATCTAGGCCAGCAGGCATTGTGGGGTAAATCTCCTTTTTTCTTTTTTTTTTTTGTGTGAGCAAGTTCCCGGAGCTGTGGCTAAGCTGGGAGCCCGGGAGTCATCTGAGCCTGACCTTCATCAGCGTCTTGGAGAGCTGAACGCAGCACGGTGTCGCTGTGGCTAATGGGGGCCGCTGTTTAACTTTTTAAAGTGACTACTCAAGGACAATCTCCCTCTAAACTGCTGCACTTGCCCTTTTTCTTTTCAAACAGCCAGTTACACATTTGCCATTAACTCAGGAAGCAGAGTATCAGACCAGATAATGAGATGCTGATATGAGGCGTCAGGGGCGGTGGTCCGAGGGAAGCTTTTTGCTTGAAAAAAAAAAAATTCTCTGTGTGCTTTATTTAATTTCACAATAATAATAAAGTTGTAGCACTGGTGCGTGTGCGCGGCATAATTGTGTTGGGCTATTGTGCGCTCCAGCAGCAACGCACACAAACGCCTATACGACATAAACATCAGCCTGCAATGTATAGTATATTAAAATCAAGCAATAGGCTGGTATTTTACTGAGCCCTATACAAATAATGCACCTCGGCATTATCACTCCAATATAGATGGTTCCAAGCACACGCAGCTTCCTCCCAGACAATCGCAGCATTTCCACTCCGCATTGTCATCAAAGTCACACATGCACATATCAGCCGCAGGATTCGAGGATTTCACACTTTAGCCTGCAGTCTGCCTGTGAGGTGTGATGGACATTTTACTCAGCCAACTATTATGAAACCCCAATCCATAGTCTTTGAGATGTTGAGATTGTTTGGACTATATTAAATATACCTTATATTAATGAACATGTTATACATTAATGAATATATTCTGTATTCATGAATATATGAGTCAAAGTTTGGGTGCAACTTTGTAGCTTTTTTCTCTCTTTTTTTTTTTTTTTTTTTTTCAAGATCAATCCAGCTTAAACTGCACAGTGCCGTTAGCTTCAGGATGCAGATATCCACTGAAACAGGCTGTTTAAAAAAAGGATTTATTTTGGCTTCCGGAAACAGCATTAAACTTGACAGCGAGACACAGAGCTCATCCAGTGTTGGCTTTAGAAAAAAAGTAGAAAACTTGTCTCCCGGGCATTTTTTTTTATTTGTCATCTTTGAGATGAGCATATTCATGTCTTCTTCTTTTTTTTTTCTTCCTTATAAATCTTTCAAATGTTTGGACTTACCTTTCAGAAGTCATTCATGTTTTTCAAATAACGGGAGAGAAAAAAGCTACTTTATTCTAAGATACAAGCGAGAGCTTGTCCCAGATGGGTTGTAACGTGCATCGAAGCTTATTTTGTAACAAAAAAAAAAAAAGCACATCAAAACAAAAAATACTTTTTCATTTTGGTAGACTAGGGAATCCGGTTATGGCGAGTGGGGTTTATCTGTGAGGAGGAAAAAAAAGCAATATTCCGAACACACCGGAGACTGCGTTCCGTAATAATCGTGCAACTCGTATAATTACAGGACGGTGTTTGTTTTTTGTTGTGTAGTGACTTTGCATTTAGATTTTTGCCGTTTCATTCATATGTCTTCACTCATGGGCTATAAAAAATTATATTTTAAGTTTCGTTGCCCGGAGTCGCCTGGAGTGTTGAATAATTAAGCTGTCGACTGTTCTAAAATACGTGTGAACTTTCCGCTGTACGAATAAGCCAAAGGGGTCAATTTTTTTTTTTTTTTTAAAGATCGAGAAATCCATAAAGATTTTTTTTCTCAATGAGAGGGATCACCGTTCCGGCTGGATTCTTCAGATTATACAGGACTGAAGCCCCCTGGATCCAATGTCTCGTGACTGGAAACGAAAGAGAAAGTTAAGCAACATTTACATTTCATTTCAGCATCTGAGTGTATTGATACTCGCGCAATGTCACCGCACCGTTGCACCATCAAAGCCCAAATCATAAATCAGCCACTGCACTGCGCGTCTGTTGTTTCTGGAAAAATAAGTTCAAAGGAGGGAGTGTGTTTGGATTTGACATCTCATCAAATGGCACTGGAGAGTTTACAAAGGCCCCTTCTGCTTTATGGTGACAAAGGAAATCAATCAAATAAGCCAAATGTAGTTTTCAGCCAATATTAAGTAATCCCCATGCTACAACACGCACATACTGCTCTAATGTGATTAATAACATTCAGATTGAGGGATGCAAATCTAAAAGACCGATTTTTTTTATTTCATTTCGATTCTTTAAGGTTTTTTCACACCACAATCAATAATCAATATTTGTTTTCAGAAATACTCTGCAAACCTTCTGATGCCTCATATCTTTGATGCCTCAGGGCCTTGATAGTCTGAGTGTGGCATATCTCACGTATTTATACAGCAGAGTGTAAAGTTCATTTTCGTACGGACCAGCTTCTTCATGAACATGGAGCCCTGACAAGTTCTCAGTGCCATCACACACCACCGATTGGGTCAAGTTTGGCGGTCACACCAGTCGGGATCTCTACCCCTTATCTCTATATATGGAAATATAATTTGCAAAAAGAAGAGCCACCCTCTTCTGCGTAGCATTTAACCTTTAACACCTCCCACGCACACGGAGAGGGTGAACTAACCATCGCTGGTCTAAAAGAGAGCTGTGAATTATCATATTCTACACTAGAGTACACACTCCAAAAGGGCAAGTAGAACCTTGTTTTAAACCATGCTCCGTTCAAATGCCGCTGCCCTATTAAACCAGGGCGACTCACCAACACGAGTCACTCACACTCACACTCACACACACTCACACACACACACACACACACACACACACACACTCGCGTTGTTTCCCCAGCAACAGAAATCAATATGAAAAAACCTCCTGCACAAATGAGATGTTTACTAAATAACAGCAACTTTTAGCGAAAGAAGTAAACTATTAAAAGTAGGGGAAATTCAAGTATTACCAAATAGGTTTTTATATAAAATATAATATATATATATAATAGATATTCGGGAGTCTGGCCCCGCATAAACATTAATTAGGCTAATGAATAGTTAAAGTAAAAAAAATAAAAAATCATTAAAATGAAGAAAGATTTAATAAAGGTTTTAACTGGACTCAGTAACTGTTCATTCATTCGAACATAGTTGGTACCAGTGCTGTCAGTTAACTTTGCGTGAGTAACTCTCACACAATGTTGTGCGCATCAAATTTTCCTAAGAGGTTAAATAAATTTAATTCTGAGGTTGGATCTTTTTTTTTGTGTGTGTGTGTGAGGCTTCACGGTGAAGCTGACCCAGCTCCTCCTCCTCCTCCTCCTCCTCCTCCTCCTCCTCCTCCTCCAGCACTATCTCCTCCTCCTCCTCCTCCTCCTCCTCCTCCTCCTCCTCCTCCTCCTCCTCCTCCTCCTCCTCCTCCTCCTCCTCCTCCTCCTCCTCCTCCTCCTCCTCCTCCTCCTCCTCCTCCTCCTCCTCCTCCTCCTCCTCCTCCTCCTCCTCCTCCTCCTCCTCCTCCTCCTCCTCCTCCTCCTCCTCCTCCTCCTCCTCCTCCTCCTCCTCCTCCTCCTCCTCCTCCTCCTCCTCCTCCTCCTCCTCCTCCTCCTCCTCCTCCTCCTCCTCCTCCTCCTCCTCCTCCTCCTCCTCCTCCTCCTCCTCCTCCTCCTCCTCCTCCTCCTCCTCCTCCTCCTCCTCCTCCTCCTCCTCCTCCTCCTCCTCCTCCTCCTCCTCCTCCTCCTCCTCCTCCTCCTCCTCCTCCTCCTCCTCCTCCTCCTCCTCCTCCTCCTCCTCCTCCTCCTCCTCCTCCTCCTCCTCCTCCTCCTCCTCCTCCAGCACTATCCAGCCGTTCCAGTCCACTTCATCCTCCTCTAAAACCAAACGTCCAGACAACTTAATCCAGGGAATTGCATGGAGCAGGCTTTTTATTCAATGACCAGCTCATAGTCTTTACTCTCATACTGGACTAATCTACTCCATGTTATACACCATTTCTGTTCTATAAAAACGCGTTGTTTCTCAGCCTAAACTTTCCTTTTCTATGCTTCAAATTTTCATCTGTGGAGGGGGGGGGGGGCTGTG